>JAYJMH010062169.1:0-12084 GCA_036873815.1 Phacellophora camtschatica | reverse complement strand
AAGTTCACCACCGTTATCAGCGATGTTGGTTTGACAAATTGAACAAATAAAAATTTTCGTGTCATATGCACTTTAAGCGAGTTTGAGATATGCGAGTTAGAGAGGCTCAAAACTGTAGCTGATATGTTTGATCACATGAGCATCTTCGAAACATTTCCGAACAAACACCTTCACTTCCATTTCTTAAATATCTCTGTGTTTTCTGTACTTTTCTTGTTTTTTTCTTCAAGCATATCGATCTGTTCCTGAAATCGTAAGCAAAATAGAACAAGGTGAAGCTGAAGGACTTCTCTTGGATACATACGTAGCCGGGGAATTCCAGGATCAACTTCAAAATCTCAGGCTTCAGAAAGTCATTGACTATACATTTTCATATGGAGTAGTGTTGTCTAGAGATGGACTTGGACTGAAGGAATGTTTTTCTCATTTTTTGGAGTCAAAACAGAGCCAAATATATTCTACTATTTCCAAAGTTATTAAGCCTTTGAAGGTAAACTTTTTTATGGATCAATGTATTGTTATGAATGGAAATTCTCAACATTGATTATTTATTGTTATGAATGGAAATTCTTTACACCATTTAAATTGTCTTCACTGTAACGCAGAGTCACTGTCTCTGTTTCTATGAAAACTTTAAATTGAGGAACAGAAATGTGCTAAGTTTAATAGCTTTTCTAAATTCTCTTTTGCAAAAATTCATGGATTCGTAGGTATACATTTCTACAACTTTTCCAAATTTAAGATGCTAGTTTATCTTTTTAGTGTGCATATTTTTACATAAACAGTGGCGTAATAAATTTCATATAAATTTCATATTTTTTTCTTTTATAAAATCCTAAATGTCAATATTTTAAACATTTTTGGGTTTTTTATGAGGGACCAGTTGATCTGGCACAAGACACAAAAGGTACAAAAAGTGCTAGAATTACAAATGATTTTATCTGACATGGCAACAAATCAAATAGACACAGCAGTAACAGCTTCATAAGAAACACCAGGCTGACATTTGGCATAAAAATAAGAAAGACATCAGAAACAGCACAGGCTCTGATTTGAAAACTAAGATTACATGCATCATTTTCTAAATAAATCACAATACATAATTAGTTGCATATAATTTTTGCTTCATGCACACTGTACTAATCAACATCATAGTACGAAAATCCCAGGGGGTCAGTACCACCTGACTTGGGTAGGGGGTGTGTCCTATATTTTTGGGTCTCAAAATTTTCTTAAAAAAGTATTTTCTAAAAGTAGCATAGAATTGTTGATGGAAAGATGCTATAGGCAATGAAACTGCATCACAGCATGCACCATACTATCATATTTTTGAGTTTGCGTTTTAATTCCATTATATTTTTGGGTCAGCTCAAGATTTCCTCGGATACGCCTCCTAGCCAAGTTAGATGGTACTGCCCCCTTGGGACGAAAATCAGTGATTTTTGAGTTTATTTCACCAGCCGTATGCAGGCTATCAGACTGGAGTCAAATAGCTGGTAATGCTCGATTATAATTAAAATATTTCACTGATGAAACTAATTAATTTTTGCCAAATGGTTAGCAATATATTATGATCATTACTTGAAAGAAGGATAATTTGCAAGCTGTTGAAAAAATCTGCTGTGTGCGCTGGGCTTTAGTTAATGATATATTATTATTATAACTGAATTTTAATAATTAAAATTCAGTTCTTATATACTAATTTAATTAAATAGAATCATTAATTAAAGCCCAGCGCACACAGCAGATTTTTATCGCCATGGTATTTATTATTAAAATTCAGTTATAATAATAATTTATAATTAATTAAGCCTATAAAAATTTTAATTTACGAATTTTGGTAACAAGAATAGAACCAGTGTGGAACAGCATGAGTATAAAATTTTTGATTGATTGGTCACGTATGTTTCTCCTTGCGGAATTGTTCGGGCGGGATCTGGACCGCTTTAGGGTGGCTTCAATGCAGCCAATGTGCAGCCAAGCAAATCATTATTGTTATGGATAACCACGGGCGTTTGAAAGTAAAGTTCGTATCTTATTCTGAACTTGTCACAAGTCTCGCTCTTGATCAATAAAGCTCTTGATCAATAAACGAACGGGAGGGGAAAGGAAAAGGGCAATTGGGGAAGGATAAGAGGAAGGAAAAGGAAAGGGGAAAGGGCTCCCCTTCCCTTTCCTTCCCTTTCCTTCCCTTCCCTTTTTCTCTTCTTCCCCTCCCGTTTGTTTATTGATCAAGAGCGAGACTTGTAGCAAGTCCAATCTTATTCCCACTGGGACAAAAATAAAAACACGGAATGCAGGACAGGCGGAATGGGAAAATCGAAGTGGGAATAAGGCACAAACTTTACTTTTCCTAAAGCCCGTGGAATAACATGAAGCTCTATATCTCAAATCGTATGGTAACGTGTGAAACCGCAATCTTTTGTTTTACAAAATTCTCCCTTGTTTATGAATAAATTTTTTTGCATTTGTGTCACAAACAAAAGGGGGAATTTTGTAAAACAAATGACTGGGCCTCATACATACATGATACATGTCAATGTGGTTTGCGATTTGAAAGAATGGCAAGAATAGATTTGACACTCTTCACGCATTCATTCAAATCAAAATAGACAAAACCTAATTATTTCGTTTGTTATGATTTGAAAGCTACTCTGTGAAGGGTGTTTTACAAAATTTCCCCAGTTGTCTCAAGTGTCAAAGGAAAACATTTCTTCCAGTTCAAAAATTCAGGCATAATAGACTACATTTTGATATTTAATATTTTGTGCTCTCTATTTAATAAAATATTTTTACAATTATTTTCTAGACAACTGGTCAACAGAGTTTTGCATCGAAAAAATCAGCCAACATTTTTGATTCTGATTCAGTCTATTTCAAATACATTGTTTTTACTGGTCTTGGAGTATTTCTGTTTCTGTTCTTGATTGGAGTCGTTTGGGAGTTGATAAACAGGCATTATCGAAAAAGGAGATATTCCCTGGCAGAGGTATCTGAGCCTAAAGGTACAAATGTTTTATTTCCCGTTAAAAATAATGCATTTATTTTATATTTTATCCTGCATATGCAAGTGATCCCAATCAAAAATAATAATCAATTTTATTGACAATGTTATGACCACGTGACATGTTTTGACAACAATATTTGGGTTTGCTTGGACATGTTTTGACAACAATATTTGAATTTGCTTGGACATGTTTTGACAACAATATTTGAATTTGCTTGGACATGTTTTGACAACAATATTTGGATTTGCTTGGACATGTTTTTGACAACAATATTTGGATTTGCTTGGACATGTTTTGACAATGATATGACCATGCTTGGACATGTTTTGACAATGATATCACCATGCATGGACATGTTTTGACAACAAGGTGACCAGGCTTGGACATGTTTTGACAATGATGTGACCATGTTTGGACATGTTTTGACAATGATATGACCATGCATGGACATGTTCTGACAATGATATGACCAGGCACAGGGTGGACATAAGGGAAAAATTGAAGTTTCTCCATTTCTAAATCCAATTGTATCAAAAGAAATTTTATCAAATTCCTCACAACCTTGTTTTAAAAGCTGTCTGTTTCCCTTCAAAAGTTATAATTACTTGAGTTTGGTGAATTGTTGGAAAAGGTGATAATTGTTACTAAACAATATTTGCTTTTGATTAAAAAGGTCTATGCTGGTTATTTTTTGATAATAAATTGAGAAACTTTGCATAACCAGCTGAATACTTCTTTTGAATTTGGTATAAACTAGCTGAATGCTGAATACGTTTTTTATACAAATTTTTAGGTAGATACTGGGACGGACACCATCTCTAGACGTCTAGAGATACATATGATGAATACCACTTGTAAACATCGTTCTTAAAATTTAGAATGTGGAACGAATGTGATATATCTGGAGATGGCGCCCATAGGGTCAGACAACCCCCCCCCCGCTCCATTGATCGCAATGTTTAAATTAACTATTTTTGCTTTTTTAGAAACTGAGCCTCTTGAGTGGAAAGTTGAATGGGAATCAGGAAAAGTGAGTCACTTTCATCGAAATATTTTCAAAAGTGACATTTCTGATTTGAAGCAGCAGATCAAGGATTTTGCTGAAAACTGGATCAGTCAACTTGAAGAGCTTGAAAAGAGGCATGCTAAGGAAGTGAGCAACTTGAAGAAACACGAGAAAAAGGTGTGGTAACTACAATAACACATTTTTTATAAGAAACGTAGGAAACGCCTCAACATTGAGAATTTCCTAATTTTTCTCTAAATGGAGTACTGAAAGTTTCTTTATAGTTTCTTAAATTTCTAGATAGCAAAAAGAGCCACGATGTGGTGTATTAAGAATTTGGCAATGTCCGAATATTTTATCTGGGTCTAATTAGAATTTTGCGTCAAAGTGAAGTAAACTTCTTTTCGTGTGAATTAAAGGAGCCCGAGCTACAAAGGGGCCCGAGCAGAATTAAAATTTGTTTCTTAATTTGTTTTGCTTGAGCACTGACAGTTGCTTAATATTTTGCTTGAGTGCTTGAGCCGCAGACTTCTGATTTCTCTTTTTGATATTATTCGATAAGAAGTAGGTTTCAACTTAGAGATTGAGATCTTTCTTGCCAACATCGGACAAATAACCCCTGAGTTGTGCCCGATGTTAATAAAAATTTAGGGTATCTTCAAAACCAGGGAATGAGCGTTTTGGCCTAATTGCTAAAAATTTGTTCTTAGTGCCCTATAAGCGTATAAATGATTATTTAAATATAATAGATCAATATTTAAGAACATTAGATGATACTTTGAGAGTTGCATTTGTGGTTGGAGGTAATGGAATCCAGAAAACAGGTAAGGGACTCTTGCTTATTTGGTTAACGGAAAACAGTTGCACTATACTTCTTTATGCCATCTTACCAAGTGAGCGAGGGTCGAGGCTGCACACAGACTTGGATCGTTTACCTGTTCAATTACTAATGTAACTCTCAAATTATCAGCTTGGGTTCTTAAATATTGATATATGATTTTAAATGTTTATTTCTATGCTTGTAAGGCACAAAAACCAAATTTTTGGCAATTAGGCGAAAATGTTCATTCGCTAGTTTTGACGATACACTAAATTTTGATTGCCATCGGGCATGACTCTGCAGTTTCTTATCCGATTGTAGAAGAAAAGGTCTCAATCTTTAATTTGAAGACTGCTTTGTCAACTAAAGTCAAAACGAGAATTATTAAAGTTAAAGCTCCTCCACAATGACTCAGCGCACCTTTAGCCTTTTCTTGGAACACCCGGTTTAATCTCAATAATGCTTTTTATAGACCATTTTCTTATTTTAAAAATGTGTATACTATTAAGAGTGACCCAAAACATCTATCTCCGTTTGCAGGGTTGTTGCTCAAAATCTGCGAGGCCACGAATCTAAAATTGTGCTCAAAATACCTTCCGATTAGTAAACCTAGAGTTTCAGATATCATCCAGTCATCTGCGACCATGCTTACGAATCCAAAGCATGAAACTAATGTTGCCCTAATCCACGAGCCTTCATAGGTAAATTTGAAGAAACATTTATTTTTATTTCATGTTTTGACAATCTGCTTGCTTTAATGGCGACTTTAAATTTAGAATTTGAAAAGGCTCACTCATCGAACTCCTAAGTCGGACTGGAAATAAACGGCCCTCCTACATATTGATTTAAGATCTCACGAGTGAGGGCAATTTTTATTTCCAGTTTTGGGCGGATAAATGTGATTGCAGATGACTTGATGGCATTCCAAAGTCTAAGTTTGTCCTGCGGACGCTATTTTGAGCACAATTTGAGATTTGTGGTCTCGTGGATTCCGAGCTACAGAACCGCAAACGGAATTTTTTTAGGTCTCCCGGTACTTTAACCGGTCTCCCGGTGCATTAAATTACCAGCATTCTGTTTTCCAGAAAAAGAAAAGCGATGACAATAATCATAATGACAGAAATGGCAAGTTTTTCAATTTCTTTAAAGACTCCAACCATCAAACAAATGGTAAAGTGTACGAGTCGCAAACCAGAGTTTAGGATTAGATCATTTCACTGAAGCGAACAATGGAAATTCAATAAATCCAGAATAATGCGAGCTTCACTGGTTCTCAATTTTCATATCTTTAATTTTTAATAATTGTTAAAAGTGTAAATTTGATTTATCTTCTTCTATAGCTGTTTGAGTTTTTATTTAATTTAACTTAAAGCTCAGGTTAAGTTTATTCAATATTTATTTGTTTTCTAATAAGCTAATAAACTTTTCCAGGCAGGCTTAGGAGCTGCTTTCTTTAGTCGTTTCGCCAATTGGTTTGTTTGGTAACCAGGTTACCATCGGTTCTGTTCTTGGTTTGTTTCAATATTGGTCGAGTTAATTGTGTGGAAAATATTTGAGAAAGACAGACCTGAATAAGAATTGTTAATACAACGTTTACTGTGGGAAGGGGGTCGGGTAATTTTGTACTGTATTTTATTGAACGTTTACGGGAAAATATTACGACAAATTCTTGGCCAGCGATGTGTAACAACAGAAAATGTTTTTTGGAAAGGTATATGAGCGGCACGACGTAAAATTGTTTTTTTTTTTACTAAATACTGTTGCAAATTCTTCCTTCCTTGAAATTTAGTTAGACCTGAGATCTGTTACATAATTTCGAGTGTTTCGAGGGTTGTAAACAGAGTTTCCCGTGAAAAGATTTTCTCCATTTTACTTTTTGATGTCTGTTTTAGTGTACATCACAATACGATACAAAAATTTCAGCACAATTTTTCACTTTGTAAATTTGATAGTTATGTAATATATTAATTAAAATAATTATCACAAAGAAATGTTTTCATCAGCAAATTGCTAAATTTGTATGTTTATAAAATCTAAACCATTCTGTGGTAAATTTAGTTAGCACGGTATTCTTATTAAGAAATAATAGCTAGAGTTTACCTACTTCAAAGTCACATAAGTACCCCATAAATAAGCTGTACATAGTGTAATTATTTTGGGGCAGACCTGATTTGAAGTTAGGTAATTAATGTTATTTTGTGATTTTATTGTAAGATAATTATGATTTAAAAGCTGATGCTGCCTAATTTCTCATATTCTTCTGAATGTATGGTGTTTTGCAATTTAAATTGATTTAGATTTCATTAATTACAGATCAACTTTTGAAAGCATCAAAAACAGTAAATACGGAAAACAGTAAAAAGATGTGTTTTCTATTTGTTGTTTTTAGTTTCCCTAATTCTTCGGCTTTAGTTTCCCTAAAACTATATTGACATTTTGTAGAAAAAATAGACTGACATTTTTCAGTAAAAATGGACTGACATTTTGCAATAAAAATAGACAAATTATTGTGAAATAGCTAACTTATTGTAAAAAATCTAAGTTTGTCTTACACTTTTGCTATATGCAGCTATACAGTACATATTGTTTATAAGAAACCAAGGCTTGGGCCAAAGCTCCAATGGTAAAAGTTTCTTATTTTTGGGCCATTTTTGACCTAATTTCACCAGTAAAAGTTTCTTTAAAGTTTTTAATTGTGTATGAAAAAATTCTGTATTCTAAAAATTCTGAAAAATTTCCGTATTTTATTAGCAATTCATTTTTCAACGATAATATCAACAAAAACTGTGTATATATTTTACAGGATAAAAAGCTAAAATTTTTCGTTTCACCGGTGAGTTTCTTACAAAAAAAAATGTGCTGTGCAGGTTTGTAAAATACAGCTTTAAATTTGAAGTAATGAGCATTAGAAGCATTATTTACTGAAATTATGGGCAAGTTAAATATACCATAATAATTCGATTGAGCCCCGGGGGCTTATTCGAGAGGGGGGCTTATTCAAAAGTCAGCTTCTCTGAGATTATTATCTAAAAAAGCATGGGTATTATCTAAAAAATTTATCTTATACCAAACTCAACATAGGTATGGTCGTACAAATAGAATTCTGGAAAGTTTGTAATCAATGTGTTCTTTTTTACTGAATCCAACAGAAATTATTCGATTTCTGTTTTGAAAAAATAGGGAGGCTTATTCGAGAGAGGGGGCTTATTAAAAAAATCACCTTCGAGAGGGAGGCTTATTCAAGAGGGGGGCCTAATCGAATTATTACGGTATTTATTTTCCTATAAAATTAAATTAAACTAAATACAGTTTCAAGAAGTTTATTATTTATTTTTGTTTAGTTGCCTCGTTTTCCTTTCCCGCCATTTTTATTTTCTGAATCTGAGCTCAATGCAAAAAAAAACTACAATCATGGCGGATGAGGCATCTCCAAGCAGTGAAGAGGGAAAACTCCTTCAACTGCCGTTAGCCAGAATTAAGATGATAACGAGAAGTAGTCCTGATCTTGGAAATGTCAGCCCAGATGGATATTTTCTTATAGCAAGAGCAGCGGTAGGTAAAAAGTTAAGTATCGGCGTGTAAAAACTTCCCTCTCTGCTCGCGTTTTTTCAACAAGAACAAGATCTGGCCCTCCTGGCTAGGTAGAATAGAGTCAGAGAGTGACAGACTGGTTGTTATGCTGCGTGCACGCGTTCTGCCTTAAACTGTTTTAAGAACAAAAGATCCATTGTTTGACTTGCTTTTTTCTCCTTTTCTTTTCCTTAGATTTCTTCTGAATTTTATTTTAGGCCAACAACCAACAGTTGAAGAAAACAGAACATAGAAATATTTTTTAAAAGAATAAAGTATTTTTAGTATACTGGCCACCTGTGTGGACTTTTGATCCAATTTTACAGTAACCAAACATATTTTTGTCACCCCACCTTTTATTAATGGTCATTTGAATCTATAATGTGACAAAATTTTTATTAGTATCTATCTATCAAATTATAATTTCTATCGCCAATCTTTGTAATATCATGCACATGCGAAAATGTTCATGCAAAAATGCTCATGCCACTGTTACTATTTCGTGGAATTTCAAACCAAAGTTTACAGACGCAAGAAAATTTGCACAATCAACTGAAGCAATATCGCTATAATCATCTATCTCATAGACATGTGGCTTGTAGGCTTCTCTTGAGTCCATTTCTTTAGTCTTAACCCTCTGCTACCATATTAACAAGAAGGACTTTCCAGTCTAGGAAAAAGATTATGCCAGCATGGTCTAGAGAGAATAGATGAACAATATTATAACATAGTTGATAGGGGTGTATTGGATCTATGTTTATAGAATCCGGCTGGAACCTGATTTTTCAGATTGAAATCCGCCCGGATATTCCAGCCATACCGGATTTTTTATCAACATATATAAACATGTTTGTGCTAAATCTGGAATTTAAAGACCCCCTATTAGCACAAGGTTTTTGCAGGGGCACTGATTTATTACACAATGACAGCGTGAGATGAAACCGGCTCAGAATCGTGCCAGCATAGATTAAGCTGACAATTTTTAGCCCCGTTTACACAATAGATGTGACATCACAGTATTTTGCATCCATGCGCTCACACAAACTTGATAAAGATAAAGGCGCCAAACACATAAACAAACATGAACGCAAGCGAAGCAGCAACAGATTTTAATCGCAAAGCAATTTACACAAAAATTTGAGGAATCATACCATCAAAAAAGACTAAGACCATTGAAGGCAGTGAAAAATCATTTGTCGCAAAACAGCAATTACTTGAAAATAGTACTTGTCGATGCCTGCATTAAGTGTATACTCAGAATGGCTTTTTCGGAAGCTGGCAACATTTTTGAAGAAAAGCGCTCTTGACTTTTACCTCCAAATGCCGAAAAACTGCTCTTTCTTCGTCACAATTTATGTAGAATTTGATGTTGTTGATATCTGAATACATAAAACTGATACTAGATATGCTTTCTTTTCTATGTTTGATTGATCTAACTTTTTCTCTACGGTTTAATATCCTATTGTATTTTAAAACTTTCAAATACGGCCGGAACCGGAAATCCGGCAAAATAGAGATCCAGCACCAGATTATCTGGTCTGCCAGAATTACAGATTTTTACTTGGTGACAAATAAAATATATTGAGAGCCAGGAATTTGGGTCAACTTTCTAAGTTTTTATCATTAATTCTTAACATGATGTGTTAAACCAAACATTCAGAAATTTCAAAGCTTCATCTGCAAGAGTAACAGTTTAACTGTTCTTCTGGTTGTTTAATACCTTAAACTTTTTGCCAACTTGATGTACATCTAAACTTTGGGTGATAGGAAAACAGAAAAGTTTGGGAATTCAAAGTGTCTAAAATTGGCCACATATTAAATTTTTGATGAGAATGACTAGTAAAACAGAAATGAAAAGATTTTATCTATTTTTGGTTGGATTTTGAGTTGCACTTATGCATTTCCAGCTGCCTGGAAAGATCTCTTTATTAATGTATGATAAATAAATTGTAAATTGATAAATTATATTTGTTCTTAGACATTTCCTCCATTTTTTGTTTTTGTTACAGAATGGAAAGTCAAAGTTTGGAACCTTGGATATTTCCTCCAAAATTTTAGAGCTTTCAAGCTTCCCAAATTTATATGATTTTTATATTGAATTTATTGTTCAATACCGATTTTGATATTTTCTGAATTTTTGTCAATTATTGCCAGATGTCCATAATTATTCCAAAAGTATATGTGCAAGAGAATTTACACCCAATCTACACATTTTAGTAAAAAACCAATTTGTAAAAAAAGTTAAGAAACTTCTGAATCTGAACATATACTCATAATTAGTTAAAAGAAAGGAGCAAAATTTACTTCACTTAGACAACTGATGATGACATATAATTGTGACAGGGAAATATACACAATTGTACTGAATATATTTTATTGCATTCCATTCTGGACTTCTGCTACTCAAACAAATTTTAAGAAACTTTTAAAAAATTAACAAGCTATTGAATAATTTTCATTTTAGCCTCACCTAGTTTTGAAAATGTGAAACTTTTAATAGTCTTATCAAATCAAAACTTATAAATTCAAAACTTATAAATTCAAAACTTTCAAATCAAGAAAGTTACAGTTTCTCGGAAAAAAGTGTGTATTCATAATCTGGTAAATATAATTGTTGTTCTAAATTTGGTGTCCATTACTCATTATTTGCACCCTAACAAACTTAATATATCAAATAAAACTATGATAATTAAAAATAACTGAGAGTAGTTTTGCGAGCAAAACAGAATTAATTTTTGGATGTCCCTGAATCGTTCAAAACACTGAAACTTTTAGATCAAAATAAGTTAATATCATTGTTGAGTAAAGAATTTTATTATTTATCTGAGCTGCACAAAAGGTGGATTTAATAATAACTTCATATTCCTTAAATTTCTGTCTGTGCACATATTGAAGAATTAGGTTCATTTATTGTCATTTTTAGAGAAAAATGTCTGTATACATTTGACACCATAATTGCACACAAACTAATACCTTTTAATCCAAGCTTACCCCCTGATATGTTGGTTTATCATAAAAAAAGAAAACCACATGAAATGAAAATATTTAGTTTGAAAGAAATTGCCAAACTGTTCACAAATTTCTAAGACCAGAAAGGTAGACATATATATGGGCCATAAATATATCGTCACCACCAAGAACAGATTTCACACATACCAATGTGACCAAGCAAATCAGAATAATCAAAACCACTACCAAGAATAACCAAAAAACCACCAAGATTTATCAAATTTAACACACTACATTTCTTGCTTTCTTTTGGTGGGAAAAGCATTTCAATTGTATGCCTTGGAGCAAAATTGCAAGTAATTTAATTATTTTTGATATCAGTTTAGTCATATTATTATGCCTTGTTTATGGTCGAGCTTTAGTTCCAGTGTGATATACACTTATTTTTAGCATAAGAAATTATGTCTCTGGGCTTTGTAGTTGGGTTTCTTAACTCTGGACCTAATTTGAACAGGTAAACATTTCTTACAGAATTTCTCAATTTTCCATAAAATTGAATTTGTATAATTTAACACAATTCATTGAAACCCCTGAATATAGCTTTTTGAGCCCAGGAAATTACAGAAAAGAACCTACAGTACAGTCCATTCGTAGCTTAACATAGCAAGAATTCTTACAGATTTTTATCAGTTCTTTGAAAGGCTGTAAGAATTCTTGTGGTGCATGGAAGA
>JAYJMH010062158.1:0-12084 GCA_036873815.1 Phacellophora camtschatica | reverse complement strand
ATCAATAAAATGATCGTATGCTGTATTTAGGTTTTCATATTCCAAATAGTTTGGAAACTTAGTTTGATTTAATTTCTTCAAAAAGACATGTTTTGTATAATTTTTAAGTGACCTAGTTTTTATGTAAGTATGTTTATTCGTTCTTTTTCTGGTGATTTTTCTCGTGCAGTAGATTAATTGATGATCAGATAGAGCGACGTCAAGAACACCAAACTGTGAAATTTTCCTGGTTGAGTTCATTAGTATGTGGTCAATCAGAGTTCACGATTCATCTGTGATACGAGTCGGTGAATCAATTATTTGCTTCAACCCATGGAGAGAACAGAATTCTTTGTAATGTTTAATGCGATTCGATGATTCTTTATTTTTATTCAATAAATTGATCTTTAGATCACCTAACATGAAGACTTCTTGATTATCGAAAGTTTTAGTTTTCGAGATGGCAATTGTGAGTTCATCAAAGAAGTCTGAGACGTCTAGGGGTCTGTAAAAAATCTCAACCACGATTGGTTTTGATTTTGGCAGTTGGAGGTCAAAGACCACATTTTCCAATTTCGATGAGAGGTTGATTCTTCTATCAAATGTAAGATCATTTCTTACGTAGCAATCCACTCCACCTCCATGTCTATTTCGGTCGCATCCTTGGGTATTATAACCATCAATACAGACCGTCTTGTATTGTTTTGTCTAGTTTTGTTTCAGATATTCCAATGACGGGAGCATTTGATTTATCTGCAATTATACGAATTTCATCAATTTTAGATAAAAGGCTGTTAAAATTTAAATGAAGGAAGTGGAGCCCTTTTCTATTTAGGGGTTCCCAAATACTGCAACCCGTGTTTAAAGAAGGAAAATCATATTTGCCGTAAAAATCCGAAGGGGGAATATTAGCAGGATTAATCTGTTCGTTATCCTTCTTGTTGGCTTTACAGGCCATACAGATGTATCTACAACCGCGTTTTAGTACAGCAGAGTTTTTTTTAAATTTCAAAGTACAGCAGTAAAAGTTTCTTAATTGTATATGAAACAATTCTGTTTTCTACTATGAATTCCTTTTTTTAACAAAAACTGGGTATATATTGTACAGGATAAAAATTTATATACACAATTTTCACTGAATAGATAATCTGACATCCATGTCCACTCCATTAATATCATCATTAAGCATTATGTAATCTTCACTAAAAAATTCCAAAATTTCTTAATGATATATCATTCATTAGTAAAAGTGTATTAAATAAATTTTCCTTATAATTGGTTTCTCATAAAAAAAATGTGTAGTACTTGGGGTGGTATATGTTAGGGGTCTTTGACTTTAAATCCCCAACTTTTTGGCAATCGTTAATGAAGTAGGAATTTGCCATTGTTTGAAGTTTACCATTGTTGGAAAATCCAAGTCCAGAAATCTTCTTGTACTTTTATGAGTCACAATATAGCCTTGCATAACTACGATGGTTGTAATAAATCTACATCCATCTCATCCAAGAGTGCATTCTTTGTAGATTGACTGCTGCATAATCACACATACTACTGCATTGAAATGAAACCTAACTCAGATCCACAAATAATAATAACATATGCATTTTTCTGCTTTTTAGTTGTTATTACAAACATTATTTTATTGTTGTATTGATTAAATTTACGAATTCAACAGGAAATAAGAGATGCCGTTAAAGACTTAGAGCAAGCCTCTCGAGAAATTTTGGTAGTTGCACAAGGAGCTCATCAGATTTCTACTGACTATGGTAATTTGTACTGTTTATCCATCAAGGTCCTGGAGGTAGTTTATAGCATTTATTTATCACATAGATATAAATATGACAAAAGACAACTAATTAACTAATTAAAATTAAATTGTCTTAATTGTGGTTTGACAACAATTTCTTGACTTTGTATTACATCAAGTTTGAGAAGTTAAGTATTCTAAACTGATGCATTGTTTTTCTGGATGTCTTCTTTTCCTATATTGTTAGTTTGCAAGTTTGATTTAATCAAAAACTACGACACACCATGGTCTGTTTTTTTTTCAGAGATAGCAAACATTTGCAGTAAGATGGCAGATAAATTCTTACCATGTAAAAGTCAGCTGGAAACTCTTGCTGAAAAGATACCTGTAGGGCAATATTATAGGTATGGTAAAATAATATTCAAAATTATATGGAATACTCCTTTTTGTTTTGAATTTTATGGATTGTTTGTTTAAACTTTTTAAATGTATTATATTTATGATAGCATTTAAAAACTAAACTCATTTATGTAAAATAAGCTGTTTAAATTTGTTATGTACTCTAATCCTGAATAATGAACTTGAATAAATAATATGACAAATATTGCACAACGTTTTAAGCGATACCCTTAATCCAAGTGACTTGCTTTGAGATGTCATTTGTGTATTCAATGGAATCACAACTCCACCTTAACTTTTGCTGGAAAAGCAAACATTCAGGAACGTTCACCAAATTATTTGAAACGGTAGTTGTTGTCTTCTCCCCACCCCTCAAAGAAATTACTGGAGCAGTTTCCCCCTGCCCCCTTCCAGAATCGCTGGGTAACAAAACAACATCTATGGTAAGCCTAAATGGACCTATTGCACATGAGGAAGTTGTTATATGTAGAAATTATATGTAAAAGCTAATACAGTGGAACCAGAGGGAATAAAACTTTGTTTAAGATAGCGATTGTTCGAGTTATCCAGAGCTAAATCAACACTGAAAGCTATTAAGTTAGAGACATTTGAACGTTAACAGTACAGTTATAGTGCTTTCTTAATTATTAAAATCTTCGATCGTTGGTTCTAAATTTTACACATGAAATTTTAACATTTCCCGCGTTATCAACCTGGCCTTTGATATACATCATGAAGGATGATGGTATCTAGCTATTATGTTTCAGTGAAAATAAACTTATTTTGTTTAGATTCAATGACCACTGGAGAATGACAATTCAAAGATTGGCTTTCTTAGGTTCATTCTACGTTTACCTGGAGCATGGGAAGCTTGCAACGAGGCAAGAAATTGCTGATATACTTGGAGGTGAGTGGTAGCAAATTAATTTTTTACATGAATCTCAAACAATTTGACAAAGGATCTGGTGTGAAGAGTAAAAGAGCATCATGCATGTGCCGCCGACTTGGAAGGGTTTGAAGGCAGTTAATTTTCTAAGCATGGGTACGATTCTCAGCAACAACACTTTAATTTTGGATTAGATATTAAAAATTGGAATGAAACACAACATTATTGTTGGGTGTGCATGAAAGTTTGAACATTCTAGATGGGTGGGTTTATGAAATCTCAACAGCACACTCTTATCTGACCGTGGGATGTGCATCTCCCCCGGGCTGTGCTTCAATTTTCTGAATTATTTTGGTGCACTAAGCTAATTTAAATAATCTATTTTTGAATATGTGAAAAATAAATACACAAAATTCCCTTTGCCAGTTTCAACTCCGAAGATAATTATATACACTGAAATTGTTTTTAATACAAGCAGAAACTAACAAACATGCAAATTAATATCTTTCTGCTCATTCTGGTGGGAAAATGATGGAGCGGAACGATACGATTGCGTACCCGTGTGAACCCAAACAAAAATCGATACGCAATATTGCCGTTCCCATGTGAACAGGCTACTTTTCCGTTCCAGAAATTGGTATAGAGATGAACAGAACGATTGTATTCCCGTGTGAATGAAGCCTTAGAAACCTATTTAAAAAGCTTCCTCTTAAAATGGGTTCTAAAAGTATGAGGCTGCAAAATAAAATAAACTTTCATTTTGATGGTTACCTTACTTCACTTTGCTTTGACGTGTTCTAAAATTGGCAATTTTTTATTGCAGTAAAACTTGAATGGAAGGATGGGTTCTTTTTGGAATTAGATGATTATCTAATTGGATTATTAATGCTTGCTAATGAATTGGTAAGAAAACATTAACATTGATTTCCTGAAAATGTAGTTCTATTTATACAAGATACAGTCTTTAAATCAGCACATTTTTCGTAAAAATTCTTGAAACGAGAACACAATGAGTGAGTGAGTGATAGTATTTAACGTGCCTATAAGCCTACAAGTCTAGAGATGACTTGTTTCCAGCATCACTATCCACGAACCCCAGCAAGCTGGTACTTATTTTACCGACCTCGGAAGGATGGAAAACTTTGATACATAAGATACATAAGTGTGTCTTTCAAGGTCGGTGCCAGGTCATGGAGACGAGGACACGACCATCTCTAGATGTATGACAAATATTATTCATTCTTAAAGTACACATTTCAAAATTACTTTTTAAGAACGAGCTGTTATATGTTATATATCTAGAGATGGCATGTGTCCTTATCTCCACTATGATCATGCTTTTTCAGGAAACATAAAAATTTAGCAAAACCTATGTTGGGGAAAACTTTGGTTCCTCACAGGTACATGATGTATTCCCAAGCATGTGCCTATTTTCAATTTAATTTTTGTCATTTTAGTCAAGGTTGGCAGTGAACAGTGTTACCCTTGGCAATTACAAAAGACCAAGATGCATTGCAACATTTTTACTAGAACTTGATGTGGCATTTCGATTGCTGAATCTAAAGAACGATTCGTTACGTAAGAAATTTGATGGACTAAAATATGACTTGAAAAAAGTAGAAGAAGTTGTTTACGATTTAAGTATACGAGGTTTAAATGCATGTTGATATTGGTGATATAAAGTTACGTAAAATAGTTTTTGTTATGCAACAGCTGCACCGTTATTTCATTTGTTGAGAAAAAATTGGTGAAACGGCAATTACAAGATGTTAGCAACGAGATCAGACTGGAAGTTCTGCCCGTATATATAACCAGAAAAATCGGCGAAGAGCACAAATCTAGGGCAGCAATAAGGAAGCAAAGCCTTTCGTTGAAGACGGGCAATGCGTTTAAAGCAAATCGGCGAAGGGTTCCGGTCGAAAAAAAACTAATTTTGTGTCATACAACGCAGCTAACCTGGAGAATTTATCTTTTACGCTTATTTAGTAGTTGTCAAATTTGATTGGAGGAATAGCAGGTGTCTATATATTTTTAGATTGCCCAATCCCCTACCGTTCGCCACTTTTAAACTGGCGTTCGCCAAGTTGTACGGGGTGCGCTAAAAAAACGCGGATCTTTGACGAGCTACCAAAAATCGCGTACTGCACGGATTTCAGTGATTAAAGTTGATATTCACGTCAAAAAGACTAAGCTAGTTGAAAACAAATTTTGGCGACTTTTTTCACGATTTTCGGTAGCTCGTCAAAGATGTTACGCTTCTTTGGCGCACCCGGTATCTACAGAAAAAAATTTCTATCAATCAATCAAGAATGATGAACTTTTGAATCGAGCTGCATCTATGAACGTTTTACTATGGATCATTACGATTGCAAACGAGGTGGGGAAAATTACGCTATAACATCCCATGGATATGCATAGGCTCTTAAGCCAAATGCAAGAGATGCTTTCATAAAATATTTAAAAAATAAATCAAATGAGAATTTGTTAATCACTGCATGTCTCTGTCATTCCCCTGTTTGGTTTGTTGGAAAAATTGTCACGCAACCTGAAGTGTCAATCGAGTAATTCTGAAGTGTGCTCTTGGACACCGAATTATAAAATTTTTCAAATGGCCTGTGAAGTAATCACACTTTGTACATTTTGTATTCACAAGGAAGAAGGGTTGTGGTATCACTCTCTCTCTCTCCTCTCTCGTTTCTTCTTCGCGCTCCTTCGCAGGTCTCATAAAGTCGAAGAAACAACACAGAACAACACAGAACCTCTGCATTGGAGAGTACCTTTTATGTTGTTAATATCAGATCAAATATTTTAGCAACCTAAACGGACAGAACTGGGCGTTGTGACAAAAATTGTCTCCAAATGTTTTTCTCAGGCCTTTGAAAACCTCAAACTCTAAACTTACTTTTCATCATATTTTTGTGACAGTATTACGAAAGTCTTAAAAGCCCGTTAAAAATATAAATTCTCTTTAAAAACCCTTAATTTTTGAACACATGTTGCAATTCATAACTTTGCAAGACCCGTGTCTTGCTCATCAAAAATATTTAGGCCCATTGTTTTTGCTTCTCTAAGAATTTTCTTTTTCATATATCATGATTCGGCAGTATTTTAACCAACGACAGATGTCCTAACATCTAAGTTAGCTTATGAACAGTTTGAAATATGATATTAAAAAGCTACATCGTTTGAGACGTTTTCGTGAAAACGTTTTCGGTTTTGGGACACTGGGCAGTTGAGAAAAATTTATTCTCAAAGAACAGGTCATCCCACATTGACGTTTTGAGACTAAGATGAATTTGCTAAAATGGATTGAATGATTACCGAGATATTTTGAATGGATTGAAGTCTGAGAAATTTACAGCAAAATATAAGAACATCATTTTAACAAAGCAATCTTCCTACAATAGTGGTATCAAACGGATTTGACTAGGCCAATACCGTAATTAGCAAAAGCCTTCTGATTTCCAACGTCTTCGTTTCAATAGTCGGTTGGTTTCATTCTTTAGTAATACCACGAATACTCCCATGAGCTTGCGATTTCATGAGGCGTGTAATAACTTTTAATTGATTAGGCCTACCTTGAATTGATTTAATACGAGATAAAATCTCAATGGGGAGGTTAGCGTTTAATAAGGCCACGTAGCCTGCGTGCATATTTACAATTTGCGTTTACGTGTAGTCTTGGGCCACGTAAATTTGTGCCCAGTCGTGTAATCCATTACGAAAATATGGGTAGAAATGCAAAAACAGTTTTCAAACTTCGTTTTCACAATCTATTTCTGCAATCGAAATGCAATATCTCAAGCATCAATTTTCACAATGTCGTCCTTTATCAATCTCATACCCAGGGCTACTTCATATAATACCATACCTCTGGTTAACCTCTGGCTGTGTTGTGCGTTTTCATTCAAACACCAAGATATCGGGGGGTCAAGGGGGGCCCTGGCTCCCCAAATTTTCATGATCGGCTAAAATAAATACTGCAAAATCGTATCTCAGTCCTTGTTTTCATTGGCTTATGAGTGAGAATCAATAAGGATGAAAATCAAAATTCGACTGAATCTCGAGAGATTGCTAAATTTGAATATGAAAAATGGACAACCAATTTAGAATTCGTAAAATGAAATATTATGATGCGGAATAAATTTACGTAAAATTTGCAGGTAGGCACCAGAGGGGTATTTCTAGTCTGATTACTTCAGACCCACCTTAATCGCACGCCACCACCCTGCACAGCTAATAGTGTCCATAGTGATTATCATCAACCTTGCGGTTGTCAGGGGGTTGTCAGATCTGGCAGAGAGCGAATTGAGACTCGTGCAACAAGTCTACGGTATTTCTTCTGATTGAAATAGCCCGGGTACGAGGTTGGACCTTTATATTAAAAGGTTCATTTGCATGGATTTAGTTTGGATTAATTTCTGGATGCCGTACCATCTGATCTGATAATTTGACGATAGGAAAAAGGGAAAGGGAAAGGCGATAGGAAAAAGGTGCAAATCCAGAGCAGAAAAGTTGGAAATTATTTATTAAAGAGTATCGCCAAATGAACTAAACATATTTTATTTTATCATAATCATTATCAGTGTACGTTATTTTTGAAAATGTTTTTGTTTTGGCGTGCAAAACTATTCTTGAAAATTGTAGACATTAAGTTTGCGTGTGTCGTTCGACATTTGATTCTCATTTCGAAGCTGTTGTTGATTACATTCTTTCTTACAACTTTGATTTCATGGTTTCATCCACACAAGAGGGTATTTTGATCGTGATGACGACTAAATATAAATAATCGTCACAGCAAACAAACAAATAGTTGAAAAATACGTGTAAATTCTAAATACGTCAAATAATTCTAAAAAAACAATATTTTGGCAAACCCTGGCACGAAAAGAATTTTCAAGATATTTGACACAAAATTCACACGATATTGATTGCTGACACAAAAAAGATTATAATATTGTAGCAGGTCAAAATTACAGCGAGAATTTACGAGGATATTGGCAGACTTAGAAGAAAAAACTAACCCCCTGGTTTCTGGAATCTGAAAGCTGTGTAAGCGGTTTATCTTGCACATGAAAAATATGAAATACATGAATTTACTTCCACTTCCTTGAGGCATGGTTATTAAGACAGATCGAAAGATTAACGGCAAGCACTATGGTGAGTAGACGCTATAAACATATATCGTGTTCAATTTGCTTTATTTCCTCATGAAACGAGTTACACATTTTTCTTAAAGGAATAGTTTGATAAGAAACTCCAAGCTGAGATTTGGTTAAATAATTTTTGTGTCTCAGAAAGTATTTGCATTACGTAGAAATTAGTGCAGATGTTTAGAACATGCCTTGAAAAGTATTTTAAAGTAGTTTTAGAAGCATAGGGGGTACAAAATTCGCAAAAATTCATGAAATAATTATTGAAGTTAAGGTTCCTTGTAAAAAAAACGTGCGATGATAGTTATCCGCAACACGATCTCTTGGAAGAGCAGCTTTCAGCATGTCAATTTTATCAAGGGTCTGCAGGAAGGGGTAAGATGGATGTCCTAGGTTAGGAGGATCAAAATGGCATGTCGTGAAATGGAAAATCAACATCCACGATATGGAACTCGGTAGTCACAATTACAACAATGAGGAAAATCTGTAAATCAGGCTTTTGATGGCAATTATTAACACTTAATGCATTATTTTCATGTCTTCATGTTTCATTTCATTTATCAACATTTTATGTATTAAAGGTTTATGCTTTTTGTGGCAATTAGCAAATATTATTATTATTCATCTTACCATCCCACTTCACCCAAGCCTACCTGTTTTACCACCCCACTTCACCCAAGCCTACCTGTTTTACCACCCCACTTCACCCAAGCCTACCTGTTTTACTTTGTATATTATAGGTATATGTATTTTCTCTCTTAAATTTGTAATGCTGATAGGGTGCATAAACATTGATAAACGAAGTGAAAGAGGAAAATGTGAAAATGAACACGTTTGCGGGCTTTATTGATTTCACGCACTTTTTCGTGTCATGAACCACGACATCTTGACGTATCATAAATTGCCTCCAGGAAATTTTGCTGAATATTTCACGGGCACCTAGAAGGGAATAGTCATTAAGTATGTGCTATGCCGGGGCGGAGGGTATCAACAAAATATTAGAAAAGTTTCAAACCCCTCCCAACTTTTCCCTAAAATATTTCATACCCCTGCAAAATTCATGAAAATAGTTTCATACCCCCATCTTTCAAATTTATTAACTCCACCACTTGTCTACTTCAATGAAGTGTTGGTAGAGCTGTACCATGCATATAATGAGCTGATGACACCATTGCAATTTAAAAGTGTCATGGTTGAGGATTTGACTCGAAAGGCACACATTCTTTTAGGCTCTTAAAGTAAAGATGGAAAATTCTGAATGTTCATGCAGACTATGTACGCCCTACATCTATAATATTGGCTACATTGCTTAATAAAAAAAGAAATCAAACGAGTGAAAGATCTTGCATGTTCATGCAGACTATGTACGCTCTACATCCATAATACTAGCTACATTGCTTAATAAAAAAAGCTTTCTGAAATTTTATGAAATAATTTTTTATCGCTGTTTTGGCAAGTTTGGTTTTAGCTTATAACCTTTCATCTTAAATATTGACAGTTTTAATTACTTTTGTCTATAATATTTTTGTTATATTGTAAAACGTGTTATATTGTAAAATCATATATTTGTACTAGATGTTAGTGTTAATTAGCTAAGTAAAGCTATATTTGTTAACTAACATTAAATAAAGAAATGGAAAAAAAAATGGAAGAGCAATAAACATTGTCCACATTTCTGCAGAAAAGGTTTGGAAAATAAAGAGTGGATCTATTCATAAAGCTGAATCAGCTAAGTAAGTAAGTAAGTATAATTTTGCCACTAAATTTACAAGAGTTTAAAATTACAGTATAATATTTACAATTTAAACCTACAATAAAAAAAAAAAATATTTACAAAATCATTAAAATACAGAATCGTTTAAAAACATAAAAAACACACCCCTAACTAGAGTGGCAAGGATAACATCAGAAAGATCAAGGTGATCTTGATTCCGCGATGGTCCATTTGTAGCATTTGATGTCTTGCTATAACTGTCTGGGAAATCAAGCAGAGCAAATCATTTTACTTTTACGTATGTAACTGACTCAACATAAATTGCTGGAAATTGGAGCCTTTGCATCGTTAAACTGGTTTAAATTAAAACGATTTTATTATTTCTGTCAAGTCGTTATCTTGGTTACATACTACTAAATTGCTTACGGGTATTTCCATTAAAATACTAACGCTATTTTTTCAGTGTCTTTTGTTTTGAATTGGATTGGATTCCTCATGGGTTATTGCCTTGCAACATCTTTGGCTGCCCAGTATGGTGCTCTTTCTGGATTTGGTCTTTCGCTCATTAAATGGGCATTGTTTCTTAAGGTAGGATATCGTTTTAATTTACTGTTCAATATAATTATTTACGTTCCTCAGGAGGTTTGCAAGCATGTTTAGATGAGGAGGGGGTATCAGAGAACTTTCCCCAAATTTCCTTATTTTCAACAAAGTATCCAATTTAAAAAATTCATATTAAATTTTTATAAATATATTTATTGACATAAATATATATATATATATATATATTGACATAAATTAAATAAATTATAAGGTCTGCATACAACAATGCAATTTATTGCCGTAAAGAATGCATTTTTCATTTTTCAACGCAAATGCAGGTTTGCTCTTCGTGTTTATTTTGCTTTGGTGTGATTGAGTGCATTATCAAAGGTATTGTGTCCAATAAGAATTGCACTGGGATTGCACTGAATCTTTTGTCTTACAAAATGTGTCCTTGGTATTGAAGAACACATCTTGGCTAAAAAATGTTTTTATGAAAAGAAAAATTGACATTCAATTTCATATTGTGTGAAATTTTACATTGCAGCATACTAACTGGTTTCCAGATGAAGTGAAGGATCACACATGGATAATATGGCTGTTAGTCATAGCAGGTATTTACGTACATTCATTTAAAACAAGGGAATTGAGAAGTTAAATTGTATTTTTGTTACAGTGTTAACGCACATACGAAAGCAACACAGCTGAAACTTTACATACATTTTCCAAAGCCAAACCTAATTTCAGTTTTGCTCATTCAAGATAAAAACATTTACTTTTTTTAGAGTTTGGGAAGTGACAACATATTTCCAAATGTTTACTCCAGTCAAACTCCCGGTTAACTCGAACTGTTTTATATATATATCTTCCTTGAGAGTTTTTCAGTATAGTCTCAGCTTCGGTTGTTTGGAAAATTTTTCTCAACTCAAACTTCTTGATATTTCCAACTGTAGCTTTTTTGTAACGGCTATCGTGTTGTCTTGAAAATGGGAAACATATACCTTTCACTTAAATGTCGCACTTGTGCCTAGTCAAATTCAATTAATATCAGTTCAATCTATCGTTTGAAGTTAAACTCAACAAAAATTAAAGATGCTCTGTTTAGATTATTTCGCAAAAGGTAGCCAAGGTAATTATAACTAAGCAAAGTGGACATTTCTCCATTTTTTCTTTTACCGCGGAGTACTTGCTCCAAATCGGCGGAAAAATGGCTGCCGTAATGGTCAGATCTCAGAAACAAATGTCGAAATCACCGAGAACTCGACTTGGAACTTTCTCAGACTTTTATTTGGGCACGCTCCGTAAGAAAAGTTCAATATTTGAATCCACAACGAATTTTGGTCGCGTTTATGAACAGTGTTCAATCTTCCTCCAACAAAGAACATGTTTCAATGAAAACCTTCCTCACTTTACGATATAAAATAGGCCTGTCTTGGCTGTGGCTTAGAAATATTATTTTGTTCTTTTGGACCTACCTGAAGAAAAGATTGCATCATAAAAATTACTAATGTAAATATTCGAATTTGATTTGCTTTAATGTATATATATATATATATATATATATATAATCAGTATATTGATTTTTCAGTGGTAAAAGTGCTCAATACATATAAGTAGAGAGTAGTATACAAAGAATAGAAAAAAATCAAACACCTAGATTCAT
>JAYJMH010062147.1:0-12086 GCA_036873815.1 Phacellophora camtschatica | reverse complement strand
AAAATAATGGGGGGTAATAACATCAGCAGCAGTAGAAATGGCCGCAATGGTAACAACGATAGTAATCGTATATAGCAGATGAAACCGGCTACCGCTGGCGTCTAATACGATCTCCCTCTTAGTTCTCTTTCTGTTTAAAATGTTAAATTTAAATAGTCCTAGAAGAACTGTTAATTAATCCTAGAAGAACTGATGACATAACAGCTTTTAGGAAGTTAACAAGTTAATATACATTCAAACACATATACCCTTCATACATATATAGATGTAATTACATACTTCACGACATGGGTGCACAGATCTTCTCGATCACAAGCTAAGAACTGTTCGTTAAACAAAGAAAGTCGCTGGTCTAAAGATGGTTTACTGTCTTTTTCATTGAGAAGCTCGTACCAGCTGTTGCAAAATGCGACGGCAAGGCAAAATGACAAACAAATGATCCAACGAAACTGCAGAGGCATTTTGAGCACTTCTTGCCAAGAAACTTGTTGTCAGAGACTAAATGTAAATCCAATTACTAAATTCATTTAGTACTAAATACTAAATACTAAATCCGTTTTATTATTGCTTGTGGTGGGAAATGAAATGGCCATTATAGGCACCAGACCAATGACTAATAGGTTGATTTCATTAGCACCAGTAACTGAAGAACTACAGATCTTTAAATATTAATGTCAAAATATCAAATCACCATGATGGCAGTACTGCACGTCGGATCCGAATTGAATAAAACATTGAAACCTAACCTATGCGTAGACCTTATGTACTATTTTGCTTTGAAGAGTTCTGTGCGCAAATCGAACATTGAAGCATAACCTATGCGTAGACCTTATGTACTATTTTGATTTGAAGAGTTCTGTGCGCAAATCGAACATTAAAGCCTAACCTATGCGTAGACCTTATGTACTATTTTGATTTGTAGAGTTCTGTGCTCAAATCGAACATTGAAGCCTCACCTATGAGTAGACCTGATGTACTATTTTGATTTGAAGAGTTCTGCGCGCAAATCAAACATTGAAGCATAACCAATGCGTAGACCTCATATACTATTTTGAATTGTAGAGTTCTGCGCGCAGTACTCTGGAAACCAAGAATCACAGTAGTTAATCCTCTCAGTTCGGAATAAAAATAACTTATTTAACTGGTTTGACTGGTTTAATTTTCCGAATTTAGGCTTGATAATTATCCGAATTTAGGCTAAATTTGTAAGGTTCTAGCCTTACGTTCGGCGTGGAATTATTCTCGTGAGTGGACTCATTCAGTGCAAATCAGAAAGACTAGGCATTTATCTCCATTAAAAGGATTTATTAGAAAATTCATGTTGGTAATCAATGTGTTGATTTCTAATATGAACTCATATCCATATTTATATGGGCACTGTGAGCATGTGTGAATAATGTTTTGACCAATCAGAGTCCACGATCATTTTCTGTAGTAGCCAATCTTCAGTAGCCAATCAGAGTGCTTAAGAGACAATGAAAGCTTGCGTAAAAGTCACTATAAACAAAGAAGCTATAAACAATGGCCATGTATGGCTATGAACAATGGCCATGTAGTTGACTATAAACAATGAACAATGACTATGTAGAGCTATGAACAATGGCAATGTAGGGCTATGAACAACAAAAAATGGCCATGTAGAGCTATGAACAATGGCCTTGTAGGGCTATGAACAATGGCTATATTAAACTGAGATAAAAAATCGAGTTTCTTAAAGGTGACCTGACTGACCAGGGTGATAAATTCCCCTACACCCCTTTCAACAACAGCAAATGTTTCAACAACAGTAATAGGAACGTATTACAATAGCAACGAAAAATTTCGGACGGTTTTCATTTCGGAAAAATTAGCGTAGTTCGAAAATTTTCGTGTCTGAAACTTTTCAGCAAATTTCCTTATCAAAATATTTTTAATTATAGCAATCAAATTGCACCATCTTGTCCGAGAAAATCTGTCCGAAATTCTTAGGTCCGGAATTTTTGCTTCCAAAATGTTTGGAACTTAATGTACTCAATTCTGATGAGTTCGCATAATGCTCAAGGCGATTAAAAGAAAACCTACCAGCGAAAAATTTACTTGTCACAACTAAAAGTTTACTTCATGAAATCTAACTTTGAACTGTTGAAATTCGAGTTTTACTTGGTTTAGTTTAGGTTTACCAATTGTAATTCTAGGTTTACCTGGTTTAGCCCAACTTTTATCTGTTGAAATCCCAAGTTTATTTGGTTTATTCCACGTTTTACACATGGTATCCAAGGTTTAACTCATTTAGTTCAAGTTTTAACTGTGGAAATTCAAGATTTACCTCGTTTAGTTCAAGTTTTATTCTTAGAAATCTAAGGTTTACTTCCTTTATTCTAAGTTTTACTTGGTTAGTTCATGTTTACCATTTGAAACTCAAGGATTACCTGATTTAATTCAAGTTTTACCTTTAAAATCTGAGTTTTACTTGGGTTAATTCAAGTTTACAAGTTGGAAGTTATAGCCTTACATTTGGTCTAAAATGATCTATTTCATAATTTTCCAAATTTAGGCTTCATTTGTAAGGTTATAGCCTTACGTTTGACTTAAAATTATTCCCGTGAGTGGACTCATGAGTGGGAGTGTAAATCAGAAAGGCTAGCCATTTATCTACATAAAAGGGTTTATTAGAAAAAATTCATGGTGGTGATAATTTTGTTGATTTCTAATATGAACTCATATCCATATTTATATCCATATTAAATAAATTGCGAAAGAATTATCCTCAAATAGAGATGCGTTGTTTAATATTACATGAAATACCATAGACAGAAAGATATTAAGAAAAAACACAAGTAATTGAAGCGTAAAAGTTTATAGCATAATTAAACTACCGGGTGTTCCAAAAAACCCTTACACGGGTTTTGCAAATATTATGCAAAAACGTGGATAGGAAACTGTTCGTAAACACATCTATTAAACAGCCTGATAACATACAAGTAAATTGTGACCTCGATTATCAAAAACGCAAATGTAATAGCTGTGATATCGTCATCCATATTTTAAAGTCTTTTTCAGCGAAAACAACATGTTTTGCTATTGAAGTGTTTCAGGCTCCTGGATGAAAAAGTGTCATCGATTTCAAGTTAGTCAGTTTTCTACCTTTCATACCTAGTAAACAAAGGACTAGAAAACCAGGAAATTCCTTTATTCTTGTATGTCTTATTAAATAACAAGAACAATTCTTGATCAAAATTGTAGTTCTATAGAAAAAAAAGAATTCCCTTGTTGAATTGTAGATTTGAATGCAGCGAAATTGACCAACTCAAAACTCATGACTACTTTATTGTAGGGCCTAAAATGCCTCAATTGCAAAACTTGTTGTTTTCGCTGCAAAGAACTTTTGGACATAAATGGATATATCATCGCCGCTACAATTGCGTTTTTAATAATCGAGGTCACAAATTACTCGTATGTTATCAGGCTGTTTAATAGATGTGTTATACGAAAAGTTTCATATTCACGTTTTGCATAATATTTGCAAAACCCGTGTAAGGTCTTTTTGGGACATCCAATATTTTCCGAGAGGCTTGGTATATGTATTTACTTCATTTGATTTCATATGTTTTAAATGGTATTTTACAGTTCAATATTTACTGTACTGTCAGTGAACAATCGTGTGTACATTGTTGGCGAGGAAACTTACACAGGAAAATATAAAATTTTGCTAGATGTCACACAACAATTGTATGAGTATTCAAAGCATCATGATTTTGATGTGTCAATATCAAGAAGAAAAGAGAGCTCTGAACATCAAACTTTGAATCAGCTTGAGAAAGATTTTGGAGAGTACAAGGAGAGACAATACTACTTGGCAATTACTGATGTATGTTGGTGTCCATGTACTAGTTCGTACAATGAGATTCAGACAAACACAGCAAATAGCGAAATTCAGAATTTAATAAGAGCGTTTATCTGTGGTTGCAACAAACTTGGCATACTTCTGATTTGGGAAGTTTTAATAGATTTTATTTCTGGATCGGTTGCTGTTAATATGGTGCATTCTGTTCAATTCAAACATGATCATGCAAGCGATGTTTGTTGGTATCAAGAATCATCGTCTTCCGTTGGTAAGAAGCTAGACTTGCTCCAAGTCTATTGCGTTTCGTTAGTCAATAAAATAATAGACGAAATAGACTTGTACGCATTGGCTGCTCTTCGTCGTTCTTCTCCTCCCCAGGGTATTTTCCTCCGCAGCGACATATTTTTTTTTACTGATTAAAGTGCTTATGCAACCAAATTTTCGACCTCGATTTTATTGTATTTTATGAAAATTTGATATTTTCTGAGAAGAATGTTAGTAATTTTATCACGTTATGATAAACTTGAAGTGTGTTTTTACGAAATATACTTTAGAATGTGAAATTTGTTTTTCCCCAATTATGTTGCCTTCTGTATTTTAATCACATGGAAATAGCAATAAAATCTCCTTCTAATAGACCTTTTCGGAAACAAAAGTCGTTCTACTGTGTCTCGGGACTAACCTCGTTTTCAGCATTGATGAAATTTGTGTAAAAACGTGTAAAGTTCTATGTCTTTTGGTTCCTTTGGGAGAGAAAGAGGCAAACATAACCATTCTGAATGAAAATACAAGAATACCCTCAAGGCTAGGTTCTATTTTCAAAATTGTCTATCAATATCTTTTATATTCAAAAATACGAACCAATTATCAGCTATGCAAATGACTTAACCATATTTATCAAGAAAAAAGTTGCCATGTTTATTTTTGATTGTGTATCCTTTTTGAATGAATGCTTCCTGAATGTTATAATAAATGTAAAATCGGATTGTTTTATTTGTAATGAACATTGGGAGTTGGTTTAATGCATTATTCATATACCAACACTAATGCAGCTTTTTAGAACTTTTCTTTTTGTTGCTTTTTAGGTTATATCACTGTTGCTTTTACAAACGGCTGCGTTTGTTTATGCATTATTGAGACATTAATAAATGGCGAGAAAGTCACGTGCAAAGAGCTGCAGATTTACGATTTATGGCCAGAGAATGATTTAATACACATCGGTTTCATGGAATGGGCGCTGTTTGTAAGTCTTTGTAATTTTTAGTCTCATGTTCTCCTAAGAAATTCAAAATGCTTTTAGACATATGCTTCTTGCAACAATGTTGTTTTTCTATTTTTACATTGCAGCATCTAAGTTTGGCACGAAGCTTTGAGTTGTGCATGTTAGGTAGCATTTCAGACATTTCGTTTGCTTTGCTGAGCAAATGTTTTCGTGATTGATCTACTTGAAAATAAATTTTTATTTTGCTATATTTTGATCAAAAACATGGTCTTAAATTTTATGCTGCTCGACGAGAAAACTTTTTTTAGAGAACTCTTTAGTAAAAACATTGCTGACGTTTTTGTTGATAACATACATACTGTAATGTGAAATTCTGAAACTCATACTCTGATTTCTGACCAGAACAATTGAAAAACAACAGGTTTTTTTAGGGAAAACAATAAACTGGGGTTGAAAAATGAGCTTAAAATGGGACTTTGTGTATCATTAAATTATGAAAATATTTGTATAAATGAAAAAACCGGAACGACGCAACCAAATTATACGGCATGTACTTTATTCTTTTATGTTGACCTATACTTTTGGTCAGGATAAATTTAATATATGAATATACAATTTCTTGTATGTTTTGCTCGTTATTTCTCTTTTTTACAGAATGAAAAATTATATCTAATAATGACAAAGCAAGATAACATCATTGTGTTTGATTTTGAAATGGATAACAAACCAACAATACTCTCTCACTCATACGTGCTTGCACCTTCAACACACGAAAAGGAAATCTCTGGTTTATGTTGCAAAGGGAGTACAGTTTTTACAACAGGACTTGATGGAATAACACAGTTTTTTGAGATAGGTGAGAATAACTCGCTTTTTTATTCATTTCATTCATTTATTATATTTTAGGAGAGCCAAAGTTTAGAATGAAATATGAGTGCCAAATTTCATAATGAAATATGAGGGTCAAGGTTCATGATGAAGTATTAAGGATAAAGTTCATTACAAAATATGAGAGCCAAATTTCATAATGAAATGTGAGGATCAAAGCTCATAATGAAGTATAAAGGCTAAAGTTCATTGCAAATATTAGAGCCACCAGAGTTCATAATAAAGTATGAGGGCCATTGTTCTTTTTCTACCCTACTGTATCTTCTCACATGCTTGAGAAAGAGTAAGTTTCAAATGAAGCGTGTTGTATGGTAAAGTATGAAATGCATTTTATTGAGAACACAGTACATATCTTGACAAAAAATGCCTAACATTATGAACGATGTTTCAGAGTGTGCGCTTTAACGAGTATAAAAGCAAGATTACGTACAGGAAAATTATGTAAACATAGAGTTTAATACATAGCTGATGAAAGAAAAAATATTATATAAAAGGAAATGAAAATGAAAATTGAAACGTCTTTTATCGTATTACATGGTTTTTCTTTAAAGACGACACTACATTTTCAATGCAAGTGGATACTTGGTATCATATTCCAATCGTGTGCGTTTTATAGTTAGTTTTAAGCTTTTACATGCTTTAGACGTTGTGGCCAAAATGGGAACACTTTGATGATAATGAATTTTCTGAGTTTGAGACTGACTTTGCATCATTTTAACTATAATTTTTAATAGAGTGAGAAGCAAAATTTTCAATGAACTTGGTACAGCAGAAATCTGCATAAGAGAACCTACAAAGATAACAACTTTCATGCTGAAATTTTGCATTACTTTTTGACAAAATTAGCTCAAGGCGAATGAAATTTGATGGGAGAATTTGTAAAATGTCAACTTACCCTTCCTCTGACCCCCATTATGCCTTCTAAGGGTCTTTATGTCTTATAAGGATCTTCTAAAGGCCTTTATGTCTTCTATGGGTCTTCTAAGGGTCTTTATGTCTTTCATGGGTCTTCTAAGGGTCTTTATGTCTCCTAATGGTCTTCTAAGGGTCTTTCTGTCTTCTATGGGTCTTATAAGGGTCTTTATGTCTTCTAAGGGTCTTCTAAGCGTCTTTGTGAAATAAGAACCTTTGCCAGGCTGGTACCCAAAAGCATAGGTATTCTTATGCAGGTTTCCACTGTATTTCGTGTATTTTAATTTCATTTTAGGTTCAACTGAAGTGAATTCAATACGAAATGTTTGCAAACCAGGTTACCATTGCTTTGGAGTACAATTATCCCCAGATGGAATGATGATAATTCGGTCAATGAGTCCTATTTGTTGTATTTATGTAACTGGAAAGAATGCTAAGGAAATGGAGGTATGTTTGTCATGGCAGCCGAGATTATTTGAAGGCCATGGGGATTAACGCATCGGGGTCGATTTTTCCCTATGGTTGATTTCGCAATTATTCCAAATTCGAGGGGAAAATCGTAGGACGGGGTACGGTGACGAAGAACAATTAAATTACTGAAATGTTGAAGTGTAAAAAAGCAGTGAACAAGACCTTTCTGATCGTTTAATGTAAATAGATAGCTCGTAAATAAAGTTTTAAGGTAACATGATTTGACTAACTTGGACAAAGACAGTGTGTTTTTCTAAGTATTTTTTGTTATGATTATGGCCACAAGCTTCTATCTCTTGATTCCGAAAGAGTAACGAGCGTGACCCCAACCTTTTTGTCTTCGGATTCCAGGAGTCCATCAGACAAAATTTGATTTAAATAATTTTTGATTCTTAAAAATTCACGGAATGTTTTCATTTCAGATCATCATCAATCCTTTCAAATCACTTCAAGATGCAGCAAGAATGATTACAAATCAGAGTTGCTCTGGTAGTACAGAACTATACGAATTCTTGAGAGTGATGACAAATAAATGTGAGATGCCAAAAGAAATAACAGACTACGCCGCAGCTTCGATAACAGAAAATTCACCAATTTCAGAGATACAGAAAAAGAACATTTGCAAATGGATCAATCGGTTAAGAACAGAAAAAAATAGAGATACCATCAAAAATACAAAATATCCAGAATTTGATGTTATTTTTAGACACGTGATTGTGGAAAGACTGAATTGTTTTTTATTAATGTTGAAGGATGGTTTTGATATGGATGAGAAAAGTAAGTATGATCAAATGTTGCATAGCTTCATTAACTAAGACTTTGATAGAAGTGATAGAAGAGTTGGTGAAATAGAGAGTATTTTCCCGGAGGGGGTGGGGGGAGTACACCCTGATATATGGGTACCGGTATATACCGCCAATATGGATAGGTTTAAAGGCAGTAAATTCTCTAAACATGGGTATGATTTTTAGCAAAATTGCCTTAATGTTGGGTTAGATATAAATTTTTTTGGGTATACACGAAGATTTGAACATTAAAGATAGGTGGGTTTTTTAAATCTCAGCGTCGCGCTACCGTCCGACCTCCCCAACTGGCAACTTTGAGACTACGTTTTGCTGCTTTTCTTGTACATTTTAAACTTCATCATTTATAAAATTCATAATTTTAAAAATAGGAAAAATCTGAAAAAAATATTTAATGTTTTCGTTAATGTTTACGCTATAAAACGATGTTAAAATAACTGAAATCGGTAAACAACTCGATTTTATATGAGCTGTCGAAGAGGGAAACCCTTCTTTGGGTCACTCGGTGTACGATTTTCTAAAATCTGGATGAACCATTACATTAACTAGCAAATAACAATACAAATGACATAACAATACAATGACATAACAATACAATGACATAACAATACAATGACATAACAATACAATGACATAACAATACAATTGCTGCTGCTTGGGTGAGTTTTGTTTGGCGACACTCGAACGTTTTCTCTTAAGTTAATGGCTAGTTTACGGAACTTGGAAAAGACATTATTGCTAGCAAGGGGTTTTTCTCCAAATTGTTATCACTAACATTTACCTGGTGTTATTTCATGAATGGCATGATATATAAGGCATTGTAAAAAATGAAGAAGATCATATGTTGTAAAATCGAATCTTGGAAAACGGCTTGCTTTAACTTTACAAGCTATGTTTCTATTTGTGGTTGCAGGTCATGTGATGATTCTGCTTTCAGCTGATTGGTTAGTCCTTAAAGGCAGTAAAAAGGAAGATCTTGACTTGGCTTTGCTTGTTTACGAATCGTTAAACGAGAAAGAATCTATGGAAATCGCTAATAAAAGATGGGCAGACAGTACTGACAGCAGCTTAAATGAAAACCAAAAACAGCATAAGATGCCAATGTCATCAAGAGAAATCTGTGGAGCATGCAAAGGAAAAATCACACTCGAAGATGATTCAGTTGGACGTTGTTCTAAAGGACATAGTTGGCTTAGGTGCTCTTTGACTTTATTTAGTATTCACGAGACGTTTTTCAGAACATGTAATTTTTGTGGCGGTCATGCTCTATGCAAAGAAATTGAAGAATCAGGGACGACAAGTATTTTTCAACGGTTTTTGAATATAGATAAATGTTGTAGATGCAACGGAAGATTATATATTAATGGATGATGAAAGTAAAAATTATGATGACATTTTATCAAACACATTCCTACACTTTGCAAAGAAATTTATTATATTCATTTGTACATCAGTCGATTTTACAAAAACAAATAAGTTACATTCCTACACTACTCATATAGCGAAGGGGTATATCCGTAGTGTATGCCTCTTCTACCATCTTGAACTTACTTTCTTGCATATATATTATCCTAAAGAACATGATAAACCATAGTATAAAGACAAGCACAATTGGATTCTCTTAAAAGAGAATTGTGTATTTCATTTCATTTCACCAGTGCATTTATTTGAATTTCGAATTTAGCCAATCGATTTGTTTATTTGATTACGAGCTGAATTAAGATCTGGATTATTTGTATATATTAATATTAATAAACGATTTGAATTACGATCATGTGAAAAAATGCTGTGGCGTGATTGGCTAATCTCCAGATGTAAACAAACTCAGAGGTAAATAAAATAAATACGAAATTTTATAATGATACCTTCAAATTCAACATTGATTTCTAAGTGAATTAATGAAGCTGATAATTAAGATTGCATAATAACCTTTTGAGAAACGAGAAACATTGAAAATAGTGTAAAAATGGTGAAGGGGTATATGATACCTATATAGTTTAGTACAGGTCTTTTTGCAACAGTGTGAACCGTGTCCCTTAAATGTGGACAATCAATTGTGGACAGCCCCAAACGAAATGTAGACAACCAGCCTACAAAAAGCTCTTTGCTATTTTTCAATTATAGACAACCAGTAATCATTACTTAAAAAGTCCTGGTTTATAGTGAGTAAACCAAAGTCACATTTTAATTTTAGTTGTCTACTCCCAATGCTACCGTTGAGCTTCCAAAAACTATTTTTGAGACATTCGAGCTTTTGTTTGAAGGAAGGGTCGTATGGCCTGACTGCGCGCGGTTTTGAAACTTTTTGAGTGCGATTTTACGGTTTTTGTAAAGCAAAAATGCGTTTACGTTTTTTAATTTTGTGAAACGTTTTTAATATTTCTAAACTAGATTAAGCTTGCAAATTGCAAAGGTGCTCTCGATTTTTTGTTTTGAGTTTTGAAGAAAAACACATTTTAAGCCTAACATTGATTCCCTGGCCTTATGTTGTGAATACGTTTCATCCAATTTTCCAATTTTCCAATCCTACTGCCCCAAACCCCGTTATTATCATAGTTATGATTCATTCAGGCAACCGCAAGTCAAGTAACGAGGGTCAAATGTCAAATGTCAAATGATCTTAAACATTGACGATGTGAGATTTTAAGAAATCTTGACATCTACACACAGACGTGGTAAAACATAAGAACATGAGAATGATGTGTATGCTCGAGGTTCAAGAACTCATCTTTCAAGCTAAAAAGCTCACTTTTGCTTCAAGAGTGACGACTCTTTTTTAAAAAAATGTCCAAAGCAAGCAATGCCCAAGTTCACATCAGCTGTTAAAAGCAAAAGATCCTTTTCTTGTCTCGATAATTGAAGTAGCAGATTTTTTAGCTAATTTTCTAAAGTCCACAATGTTACTTTGGGTTTTTTAACCAATAAAAAGAAGAAAAAATAAAAGACTCGTCTTGTTTACGAAAGTAAACGTTGGTGATGTCAATTTATTGGAATGCACATTCAATGCACCCCAGCTAAGATTTCACTTATTTTTCCTGTTTCTTTCACTTTTCTTTTCCTAGATTTCCTAGATTTTTCCTGTTTTTAGACTTTAATTTTTTGCTTTTTCCTCCATTTATGACATCTCTTCTCTCGAAGGCAATAAATCCATAGTTTCAAACTAGCTGTTAACAGAGTTAAAGGGAATGTTGCCCTGTTTACTGTAATACAGTAAAACCCCGCAAACAAGAAACCAGAAAAATAAGAACCTACAGACTGGCATTTTAGAAAAAGGCGCCAAAAGATAAGAATCAAAAACAGACTGATATATGTTTTTATGAAATGGTACATTTAATTTTAATCAACAATTCTATCGTTTCAAACTAGCTGTTTACAGAGTTAAGGGGAATGTTGCCCTGTTTACTGTAATACAGTAAAACCCCGTAAACAAGAAACCAGAAAAATAAGAACCTACAGACTGATTTTTTAGAAAAATGCGCCCAAAGATAAGAATCAAGAACAGACTGATATATTTTATGTTCTTATGAAATGGTACATTTAATTTTTAACGCTAAACGTTTTCGTTTTTAATACATATACCACATTGATATAAATGCATTAAGTCATTTAAAAGTGCACTAGCAAATTTAAAAAAGTTGAAAAATTGTCATTTTTTGGCAACATGCAGTTAAATTTTTTCAAAAACAAATGCTAGGGGATTAGACATCAAGTATACCCCTCCCCCCTTTTGATAAGAACCTCACCCGGAAAATTGTAATAGTACCACATTCATAAGAACCAATCCAGTCTGTTTGTAAAAAAGTAGGTTCTTGTTTGCGGGGTATTACTGTAATGGAACATTTGACTTGTTTGTGAAGAATGCACCAAATTTATCGAAATTGGCGACAAACAGGGTCCAACATATATTTACTAATGGTATCCTATTCTACACGGGGGGGGGGGGGGGGGGGTAAAAATGATTGTTACA
>JAYJMH010062136.1:0-12088 GCA_036873815.1 Phacellophora camtschatica | reverse complement strand
TATGCTGTCTTAGTTTTTTGTGATGCCACGGAGTAGTCATAGTATTTTGCACCCAGTGGCATCGTCCTTGTAGTGTATTTAAGTATTTTGTAAGTAGCGTAACTAGTAAATTTGTATTGTAAACTTTTATTGGAATATAAAAAAAACAAAAAAAACGAAATTATTAATTGGAATAGGAAGCAAAATTCAACTAGACAATGGCATTGCCCTGTATTACTCGATGCAAAGAAATATTGCTTTAGTATGATATCTAAATGCTTCAAATTTCTGTAGGTGTGGGTTGGCCACGGGGACTCTATGGCTTGCCCCAAACGCTCAATGGTTGCCCAGCTTCTAGATATTTTACTTGGAAACGAGGTTATCGTTATCATGATACTGAAGACGATGGAACAGAAAACCAACACTCTGATAATTTTCATTTGGCAAGCAATTTTACGGAAGACGGAATCCGACATGATTTTTGCATCAAGGAATCGGATGTTGGCAATAGCAAGTAAGTTTGTTTTTAAAGGGAATGAATGGATAAAAGAGGGATAAAATAAAACGTAATTAGCAAGTTAATTAGATGACCCATCTACCAATTATGTTTAAAGCAACAAGCAAGCAATTTTTAGTGAAGTTTGCTGGAAATAAATTATATAGAATAATAATGATTTGATTTAAGAAAATAAGTATCTAAAATTAGGCTGCCCAGATCCCTGGCACTTGTTTCTTGCTATTTTAATTTAAATTATTTTGTATACAGATAATTCAGCAATGAGGCTAAAATGTCATTTGATTTCCATCGGGCATAACTCAGTAGTTACTAATTCAATTTTGGCAAGAAGGGTGTCACTTTTTAAGTTGGAGATTGCTTCATCAAATAAAATCAAAGAGAAAAATATCAAAAACACCAATCATCCACAATTTTCCGCAAACGTTTTGCTTTTTAGGGATGACACCTAGTAATTTGTGTTGCAGATATAGTATTATATTATATAATTTCATGCAGAACAAAGCAAGAGTGGAAAGCTTACTAAATTTGTTGCAAGTTGTTTAGCATTCTTTACTTCAATACACACTCTGTATTTTATAAATTTGCGTTAAAAAGTTTTTGGAAATGGTTATGTTAATAAATGATAACAATAGTTTCAAATCTTGTATTTCTTCGTGGGTTTTCTTGCGTTTACTGTCAAGCATCATGTTGGGTGTTGAAAGACGGACAAAGAAAAATTAAAAATAAAAATTAGAAAGGATCACCAGAAGTAATAAAACTTAATTTGTTTTAGGTAGGCTATATAATTTGGAAAATATTTACTTTTGTGCTGAATATCTTTATTTTGCTATTGCTTACTTCAGCTGGCCACCTGGCAAGTATTGCATTTACAAGAAAGGTCAAAATTGCCCAAAGCAAATGGAAGAAGGTTTTGTGATATGGGATGATGAAAACACTGACAATCAAAACGAGGCTAGAGGCAGCGTTCCTGAAGGACTTTATACAGATGACACAAAGATTTTATTTTGTTGTAAGACTGATGGTGATGCAGATAAAGCAATTGTTTTGCCAACTGAAAGCGATTTTCTATTGTTTTCATACCACTCTACAAAATGCCAAAAGGTTAGTGTACTGTATATATTAAATCTGTTTTTAATACCACCAATCTAAAATAATACTAATAAAATAAAAAAAACTTTTTAATTTAAATGGATTTAATATTTTTTTGATATCTTACGTCTTTAGTTGGAAAAGCGGATTTGATTGGGACTATAAATTTGGGACTAAATTTTTGATTGGAAAAACGGATTCGATTGAATCTAACGATGGAAATATTACCTTGAGTGCTTTGAAATGTTTTTGATCAATGAGTAAAATCAAAAACATTTCGTAGCATTTTAGATAATTATTGCCAAAGTTAGACTCGATCAAATCCGTAGTCTTTTTGAGACACCCGGTATTCTTTTCTGCATGAAGTAGTTCAAAATGTCTGATTTTCTTTGCTATGGTTTGTATCGCTATAACATGACAATTCCACTCATCATAGTTTTCACACCTTTCAGTGCAACAATGAAAATTACGATAATCAACACTAGTAAAATTAGCTTTCTTGTTCATTTTGATTTCTTTGAGTGGACTGAAAGGCGTGAAATCTATTATTTCCAATTGAAAATTGCAATGCGGTGTGCAAGACCGAAATCCTCAGACATAAATCTTTGTTACAAAATTGTTTTCATACTTTTGTAGGTGGTTGACATGAAAGCTTCAAGTGAATTTTTGAAATTTGATGACGAAGATCATGGTAACATTGACTATGAAGGTGGCGCTTATCCGTATGGCATACATAAAGCACAAAAGGATCATATGTTGTTTCTATGTTATTATGTGCCAGATCAAAGAGGTATTTAGGAAATCATTTCATTGTATTATATTGGACACGACAATACGATTTATTTCTCCAAAGCACACAAAAGATTTCACGATTTTCGATGCAGTAAAATTAGCTCACATGTTATTGTGTATATCTTGAATCTTTCAAAACAAAGCGACTGAAAATGGAATGTGTCGAATCAGTTGTTTATGGCAACAAATTGTCATGACATTTTCAGACTTTTTCAAAAAATTTCCTTTGAGATTTGTTATTGCAGATATGGAATAATGCTTTTAGGAATAATTTGTATCATAAAATATTGTTATTTTGGTTTGAAAACTGATAAAAGTTTTTTTAATGTGACAGAAGCCAACACCAACCATAAAGCAACCTTTTCCCAAAAAGCTACGTCCAGCATTGCATTTGATTTGTCAACGAGAGTAATGCTTTGAAGCATTCATAGTACGAGACATGTCGGTAAGGGTCCGGCCATAAATAGGTTACAAGAAGAGGGTGGAAGAAATAGCGAGGGATTATGAACAAATATCAAATTTCTTCGTGGGGTATAATGCAAAAATTAACTCAATTTGTATTAAAACATATCCATAATAATAATAAAATACGCAAAATGTCAGGATGACCGAAAGCCACAATGGATCTGGGATTAGACAATCCAGTTCTTGATGGTGAAGAGAAAGGGAAGCTACGCTAAGCGACAGTCTGACAGTATTAATGATATTGTTTTAGACGATATTTACATGGAAATGGGTAATGATATTTTAGAGAATATTTGGAAGTATACATGGAAATTGCAGAGCCAACTGAGTCATAAGATAAACCCCACGGCTATTTCTTCCTCCCTCCTCCTTTAGAGACTTTACGATCGGTCTCTAACACAGTTTCTAATTCATGAATTATTATTTGCAAATATATTTATAGCTATTTCTGCAAAGATGAAGAAAAATGAAAAATCGGCAGTAAAATCACAAACACAAGTTCATGTTGACGCGGAGGCCGCTGAGGAGCAGCAAGCACTGCAGAAGTCAGAAGAAATGATGAAAGAATTTTTAACTGCTACTGGTGGTGAGGAGGAGGAATCCAAAAGTGAGAGGACTCGAACAATCATTAAGACAATAAAGGTACGGTTCGTAGTATCTATTTATGCGGGTTATATCCTCATATCCTCAGTCTTTATCATCAATTGTTACAATTGACATCCACTATTTCGAAATATGACGGGAAACCAGAGACGTAGGAAGCATTTGAATAGCGGGGGGGGGGGGGGCACACGGTTGGAAGGGCACTTTGACCACACCCAGTTCTTTTATGACCACGCCCTAAACACGGCTCCCTAATTTCTGCTTGTAGGGAGGATCTTTACATGAGCATACGGTTAAATCAAACATTGCAACCTATTATTTGAAAAAATATAACGAATATAACATTAATATCCTAATATAACGAATGTAGATTCAAATTGAAATGACATTCTCATGATAGTTTAATACCTAGATTCTAAAATATATGTTATTCAGTACATAATGACATTAATAAACTGCTCAAAGGTCATCAAATAATTAACTGAAGCTAACTAATAGCTCGCGCTAAATACAAGCTAGCTAATCCTAAAAGTTGTTGCTTTATATTGACCAGTTTTGCCCTAAACATTCCCTTTAAAAGAAATTTAAATTGCTCTTCAGATAAAGATTAGTGAAACCCTTTAAAAGTGTATGTAAAATTTACATCTGCTATCTCTACTGCCCGTTATTTCAAACATTCCAATTTCTATCCCCATTCTTAGTTTTCTTTCTCGATATAATCATGATGGAATACTGCCTGCTATCTCCAATTGGCGGTGTCACCAGCCCTAAAAACTAGGGCAGAAAATTACTGACGGGGGTCTGAGGGTCTTCCCCCAGGAAAATTTTGTATAACCGCGCCCTTAGACTCTCGGAAAAGGCTGGAAACGGCCTTTTTGGTATGTCTCTAGTCTCACCATTAAAAAATCGAATTAACGGAAAGTAAGTTTTATCATGGCATACATATATCTAAGACGGATGGGAAAATAACGAGAAACTTGCTAAAAATTAAGAAAGAAATTATTCTAAAAGAAATATTAATTTTTCCATCGTCTACAATTTTTCAACCTATTTCGAGAAGTTAGAAAATCGAAATTCTGAGTATTAAAAAGTACTGCACAAAATTGATCAAGCCTTCTCCGTGCTGCATCTGAAATAGCCAAAGACTTTATCTACGCATTGACCACAGACAATATTTTTTTAACGGCATTTTCTTTTAACTTATTAAAAAGGGTACTTGTATTACTTTTTTCAACATTCAAAAAGGCACTTTCTTATAACAAATTTTTTCAAAATTGTAACAATGCAATTTTTTTTTCTTAATCTTCGAGAAAAAGGGCCCTTTAATCTACTTTTTCGGGACTAAAAGGGGCACTTTAAAAAAGATTCGAGATTATGGAAGGGCATATTTAAATTTTATCGGAGTAAAAAGGGCATTTTTCAATTTTTCACACGAAAAAAGGGCACATTTTTCAATTTAGAGGGCACTTTTTCCATGTTTGCAAAAAAGGGGGAGGGCACGTGCCCCTAGTGCCCCCCGGTTACTACGTCTCTGCGGGAAATTGCATTCGGTTCGAGATAGAGAATGTTCTAATTAACGGACGGTATTTCATAAGAAATCCAAGCCAGGGGAATGTTTGAAACAACGAATGTTCAAGATAAGGGACAGTTGAAATAGCGGATGTGAACTGTTAATGGTGTGTTACTCTTGTTGCATTTAATTTTAATTAATTTTGAGATACAGTTAAAATTTCAAACTAACGACGAAGATTTAAAAAGTAGAACGAAATGACAAAGAAACGATGTTTTTGTCATCAATATAGCTAACATTAAAGATAAGCAGCAGTTTAGATGTTAATTTTTGTTTTTTATATATCTCAGAATAGTTATATAATATTTCCTTAAAAGTTATCTGAGAATAAAGAATACACACCTTACTAGTCGAAAGGCATAGCCTGAAACATCGTTATATTTTAAACTGTTTTCTTAAGGTATGAGTTACGAAAACGTTTGGGCTACTTGCTCGGTTTAAGTTTAATGAATAAAAGTTTGTCACCCAGGAAATACTCTAAAACACGAGCTTTTCTTAGAAAATAACCTCATCCACTTTCTAGGTTTCCACCCATCTACGTTGCATTATAACATCTTAAACTAAGAGTGGATTCATTTAATGCATTTACAATTAGTCACATATTATAAACTGCTGCATTTAAATCCTAGTTTTTTGACATAACATTAAAATACAGCTTTTACCCTGAAAACAATTTTTTTAATAGAAACTGCCGATTAGCATTAATTGAATACAATTGAGAGAATATTGAAATTTTGTAAAAATAACATTCAATTCATTTTTAGATTCCAGTGAAGAGCAGAAGCTACCCAATAGCAATAATTGTAGGCCTAGTTTTAGGTGGAGTTGTAATCAGTACGACAATAATTGTATTGGCAAAGTATTTGGTAAATAGACAAAATGACGGCCAAAGTAAGATCAGCATGATCGAATCAAACTGGCCTCAGAATGAGGTGAACAATATGATTGACGTAGAGAGTGATGATGATTTTTCATTGGCTGGTTCAGATATAGGAGAAAATGAAATCGACGAGCTTGTCGAAGATCAGCTTCTACCGGATTCGGAGCTAAAGAGCGGGCTTGAATTGATGTTCCTAAAACAACAAAGACATTATTGGAATCAACGGCAAAGGAAAGATAAAGCAAAGAACCACGACATGTAAATAAGAATGCATCTTTTGACACCTCTTTGACATGCAAAGTTTTTTGGATTCATTAAATGTTTCCTAGTGCCTATAATTCATTAATTGGATTCATTAAAGGTTCACTGGTGCCTCATTCATTAATTGGATTCATTAAAGGTTTACTAGTGCCAGTGATTCATTAATTGGATTCATAAAAGGTTCACTAGTGCCTATTTCATTAATTGGATTCATAAAGGTTCACTAGTGCCTATTTCATTAGTTGGATTCATAAAAGGTTCACTAGTGCCTATTTCATTAATTGGATTCATAAAAGGTTTACTAGTGCCTATTTCATTAATTGGATTCATAAAAGGTTCACTAGTGCCTAATTCATTACTTGGATTCATTAAAGGTTCACTGGTAAAAATATGTATCCACTAGCGCATAAATGGTTAGCATACAACGACAGACTGCATATTTTCAAAAATTATGCTTTCAAGATATATTTTTAGTAATGGTTTTGTTTTGGGATTGAACCTTGGAAACTTCAATATTTTGTAAAGGAATAGGCCACATTGTGCTATGCTTAGCTGTGTACAGTAATGTTATCACCAACAATGCCATAATAACTAATTTAGGGAGTGTGGTTATTTGACATATATACCTGTAATTTCGAAATGGTAGTTGTTGGGTAATTGTTCAGGTAACTTGGAAGGAGCCTCTTTAACTATCTTAATTGTATTCGTTCATAAAATTAGCAACAACAAGCATTATCATTGCAACAACTGGCTCAACAACTTGAGTGGTAAAACATATGAATAATACACGAAATAATGCAAACTATGGCTGTAAGTGAGGTTAATCATAAAAGGGGTGTGTTGTTAGCATTTATATGGAATTTTAGGGCCTGTATACATGGGTGGGTATTCCTGACTGAGTGAGATAGATTGGAAAGCCGAGATATCCTGGGTGCACATAAAAATGTGTATTATTTTCATATTTGAGAATTTTATCCGGTGTTTGCTCACATTTATCCCTATCAGTCTATGTGTCTCTGTGTCACTATGTTCGTGAAGATTGGTCTTTTTCAGGCACAGGGACACAATGAAGGAGAGTAACTTAATGTTAATGTTTCTTAATGCCCGTGCTCCTGTGTAATATTGTCCTTCCAAGAGGTAAAGATTTTGATATATTCAACTAATTTTTATAAAAGATCGAAAGTGTGACAAATTTTTGCTTTGGATTCGTTACTTGTGTGCTTCCCACAATGCTATCATTTTAAAATTGCAAACTGTGCTTGTCGATGGTAATTGTTTAGTCAAGTTTCAAACACATTTAGGGCCTGTTTACACGAGGAAAAACACCTCACCAGCCAGACCCGCGGCCGACAGGCGCAGTTTGACCTACCTATAGGATATTTTTCAGCTCGCCTTCACAATACCGGTATAGTGAGATTTCACTTCCCGAGAGGTGGAATCTCACCCAGGTCAGGGGAAATTTCTTCACGTAAACGAAACGCCCTTGGTAGACTGGGGGTAAAGTTCCTTGTTGTGCGCATGCTTTTGGATCCATGTGCTTTGGCAGTGACTAAAATGGTAGAGCTTCAGAAAAAATCAGTTAGGTGTGCAACTGAAATGGTATGTGATCTCATTAAATGCATTCAAAACTATAAAACGAAGCTTTCATATAGCTTTCATATAGCTTTCATATAGCTTTCAAACAGTGCCTGAAATTTACCTCGCCTGTCGGCCTCGGGCCTGGCAGCTGAGGTGTTTTTCTCATATAAACAGGTCCTTAGATAAATTTTGCGGAAGAGTAGAATTTTTTAAATATTAAAAGATAACAAGTTTCCAAGCTGTTTTTAATTAAAATCATTGAAATTTTTGGCAGGAATGTTCATGAGAAAATGGTCAATGATAAAAAAATATTCATGTTCTTTGTCCTTGATCTGAATTACTAATTCTTTTTTGGAGTTCAATTTAACTACTATTAACAACCAACAATGAATATATCTATTCTAACTGCGTTTGAAATCATGTTCTATACTTCCGTTAATTTGCGTAGATGCAAAAATATACACTTGTATGGTATTTATTATATTTTGGCATGCTAGTAGTTTGTGTGCCCATATATACAATATTCATTTTGTTTGAAATCAATTTTGCCATGCAAAGCTAGCAATCGTCTCTCTTTGTTATGTTTCTTAGTTCTTCATTTTTTCAATTTATTTCCTTTTCAAATTCAACATAAAAGCTTTGTTTGGATCACATTTATTCTAGGTGAATAGAAAACGTCAATAGTTTGCTCACACCATGACATAACTAATTTTTATGTGAAGTGACAGCCAATTTGTGCATTGATGACGTGAAATTGTGCAATAATAAGGAATAAAAATGTACAATGATAAAGCAGTAAAAATGCGAACTTGTTAATTCTCAGTAAAAATTCTTGGTGTAAAGTCACCGACCACCGACCACACCGACCAGTCAACCGACCACTGACCATCAACCACACCGACCACCGACCAGGAAATCCATTCACCATCCACCAAGAAAACCACCGACTACCGACCAAAGATCCACTGACCAGAAACTCGATATACCACAATGAATTAAATTGCTGGATTTTATCGGCTCTTATGGAAAACACATGGAAAGCATCAATGTGCAAATCACATTGATAAAGGCATGAAACCAATAATAAACAGAAAATTAGGCATACGTTTTGGAGAAATGATAATCCCTCCGTTATTATATCAAGATGGCATTTTGATTGCATTTATTTCTAGTGAGAAAATGCAAAGGATGCTTGATCTAGTTGAAGTTTTTCAAAGGCAAAATTTATTGAATTTTAACTTGGATAAAAATGAAAGTCTCATCATGAGCTTTAATAATACAAAGAAACAAAATGACAAGAAACAGGATCTAAAATTAAACAATAATAAATTCTATATGAATGTGAAATCTAATCAAACATTGCTAAAAAACAACTTTAAAATGTTGGCCAGCTGTGACAATTTTTGTCGCATCAATCAAATTGCAGAAACTTAAAGCAGAGTTATTTGATTTAACAAAAAAAACTCTTTCTTTAAACGAGATTTAGCCAAACAATGGAGAACACGTATTTGCTAATTTGGAATTTTTCCTAGAACGAGACAAACTAATAAGTCCAGCTTTGTTTGTGTATTGAAACCGGTTGCTGTGCTAGAAGGGGGCAGGAGAGACTACATTCCCCAGTCGGAGGTGATTAGCCCCTTCGTCGGAAGGCATACTAAACAAAAAAAAATCTTTCAGAACAAACTTTTGCCAAATTCTGAGATTTTAACAAAAATCTCAATAAACTGTTGTCTACGGCAGCCATTCTAGTACATTCCAGATGTCTAGAATGTTTTCTCAGGATAATCCTTGTTTTTCTGTCATTTTGAGATTCTGAGATTTTGAGATTCACGAAACAAAGGTTTATTGAGATTTTGGTTAAAATCTTTGAATTTAACAAAATTTTCTCCAAAAGATTCAAATTTTTCTGAATATACCCTCCGACTATGGGCTGCAGTCCCTCCTTCTACCTCCTAACACCGCCACTGATTGGCATACAAGAACAAAATTGGACATAATAGTTAGCCTCGTTTCGGGAAAAATGCCAAGTCAGCAAATATTCCATTGTTCTCTATTGTTTGGCTCAGCCTCGTTTGAAAAAAAGTTTACTTAACCAATCAAATCATTCTGTTTTTAGCCACTACAGTTTAATTGAAGCTGCCCAACATTTTTACTGTATGATTACTTGGCACTTTTTGGCATTCAGAAATTCGATTCAATAGCTCCAAAGCGACAAGTGTAGCTATGCTACTCTAGAAAGTTGACAATTAAGTGTACCAAATGTATATGCTTTGAGGATCTTCTGCACAATGCATGTTACAGTCGCTTCTGCAGAACGATCTTTCAGCAAGCGAAAATTAATTAAATCTTTCTGCGAAGTACCATGACCCATGATCACGGATCTCGAGACAAATTTCCGGCTTTTATAATTAATTACTTTATATTTTTCACGGAAAACATCGTCCACCTTAAAAACTTGGTGGTAGAACCCGTAGAATAGAGGTATATATATATAAAACGAAAGGAATAATTCATACAATATGGAGATTTTGTATTGCATGGATATTTATACGATACAGCGGATTCCCGGTAACTCGAACTCGCTTAGCTTGAACTCTCAATAACTCGAACAATTTCCTATGTCCCGTGCCACCTTTCTGCACTGAATTGTTCCTTGATAACTCGAACAAATTTTTGTTTCTCCTGAGTGTTCGAGTTATCGAGGTTCTACTATATATCTCAGTCTCTATTCCAGTTATATTATTATTAACATTATTTTGTGATCACGTTCTTTACTTTGGCTTAACACGATGAACCTCTTCCTTATTGCGCGAATCTTCAATGGAATGTCTATCTTTATGAAAGAAACGCCAGGACTCCTGCAAGACTGCTTTCAGGGGCCCCAGATAATATTTTCCAGGGTCAAATAAAAACAAGACTCCATGCAAGAGGGGCTAAATGAAAACAAAACTCACTTTGGGCTTGGGTCCCAATAAGACAAGACCTGTGGAGGGACCTAAATAAAATATTTGGTCAGGTACTCGTGTTAAAAACCGAGAAATATTAATGCTACGAAGTGTTAATGCATCTTTTAATGTATTTTCAGTCTCAGTTTGTCAGGACGGGACAAGCATAAAAATTATTATTTTAATTTAGGTTGAGGCCCTAAAACATATTCTCCCTGCTTCCTCTCTGCGTTGCTGGTATCCCTTGCCAGAGCAGTAGAAGAATTGATCAACCCTCGTTAAAAAATTTCAAGGTTATTAAGAGGAAACAAGCATGGAAACGAAAGCCTTACTTCCATTTGATCCCTCCTTTCGCTTCTATCGACGAAAATTGTCTTGCGACAGGAGAGATGCGAACGATGGAGCGACCCAACAATATTTAATGTTTGAATTTCATATCCGCTCATAACAAAAATTTACTGTTCATAATTTAGCAATACTTTTATTACCTATGGATGGGTTTTCAAAAAAATTCAATTACTTATGATTGGGTAAAACAAAATTCACTGTCCACACACCCCTACCAAAAAATGCCAATTGCCCCCCCCCCGGGCCTTTTCATTGTGATAGAATAATGATAATTTGCAGATTTTCTCTACGATACAATAAAAATGTAAACTTGTTCTAACGAATGACTTTTTAAAACAATGAATCACGATTCACGAAATAAAATAACTTCACGGATCACGGGCCTTCTGAGTGGGCCAATCACGGATCACGAAAAAAACCTTTTTCCACCTTCTTTTTAAAAATCGCTAAATAAAATACGCTTTAGTAATTTATAAAACTTTAATTTTTCCAAAAGATTAAAGGAAAATATTAGATTTGTATATATTGTATCAACGTATCTGTGAATCAAGATTTTATGATTTCCATGTTATGGACGTTCTGATGTCATCAAAAGTCATTAAAACACAGGCCATCATAAATAAGCGGTGTAATAAGTTTTTTTTAACGGCTAATTAATACCAACGTTCAGCATAGAGGAAAAATGCTTTGCCTGCTGACCAAAGAGCACTTTTGCCTGCGAATCTATGTTTATTTTAAAAATTTGGAATTTTGCCAGGAAGAAGGTCAATGGATTTCGAACGCCTCTTACACCTTTGGGAATCTCTCTTTTGTCTTGCAAACCTGGCTGACTGCACACCTGTGGTGTCAAGCATTACTTGCACCAAAGCTCAACGTTGTCAATATGTTGGAATTACTTCAAAAAATTGAATTGTTCTCGCTGCCATTGCCAGAAAATATTACGAAACCAAAGGATTTATTTGTCAGAATATTTCTCAAAAACTAGACGCTGCCTCATTAAGATTTTGCCAGAAGATATTCTACAACATCTGAGCAAAATAAATGTACCGGTGGGATACGCC
>JAYJMH010062125.1:0-12089 GCA_036873815.1 Phacellophora camtschatica | reverse complement strand
TTGCCTGGAATTACAGAGAGTTAGCAGCTCTCTTCACACTTTCGCAGCAAGTATGACCTTGGTGGGATTCGAACCCATGACCTTGCAGTTACGAATCCGGTGCCTTAACCACTAGGCCATGCATGAATTGCACTGCTATAACCCGGGCTTGAAATTCAAAGCCAACTTCAACTTTGAAAATTGATACCTCAAGTAACAAATCACCAAAAATGTATATATAATATATTTTCTGCTTTTAGCAGTAGCATAAATGTTATCAACAAGTTCTTTTCATGTTTATATTTCCCATGCTGGCTGTCACTCCAAAAATTGATTTCAGCTTTGACACACCCTATTTATATATGAAATTTCTGCCTTGTTAACATGTTAATGTTGATATTTATTGATACCGGTAACACAATTTTTGGTCCTCAATGAGATTTTAACTTTTGCCTTTGTTTTTCTGGATGTGATTGTAAAACCTGTGTAGACATTTTCCATTGGTTTTTTATGACTTTCAAACGATAAAATATTGAACATGAACAGGGTATCTAGCATTGAACACTCTCCTCAACTGTTGTTGTTGGAAAGCATTCAAACTTTCTTCTTTTTTCTTTGTCAATTCCCAAGTGCCAGAGTTGTATGTAAAAAAAATTGTAAAAAAAAGTTAGTTTATATTAGAATTACACAGTACAATTTAATCATGGTTAAATTGTGATGGGAAATTGCTCGTTTTCTGTTTTTATGTATGATAATGGAGACAAAAGACCTCCTGCTGTGCTTTGTTATTGTGGTTGTGATATTCTGGGCAAGTTGACACCTTTTTCAGTTTGGCATCTTGCAAGGAACCTGTTAGTTGGTCTCAATGTGAGAGCAGGGTGCAAATTTGCTTGTACTGTTTGGACCTATACAGCTGTGTAGGGCACTGATGTGTTTTGTAAAGTGCGCTTGAAGTGATTTCAAGTTTTATGTACTGTTTGGCTAGGTGTATGACCATTTGCATCACAGGTGGTATCTTCGTGAAAGAATAGATGGATATGGTCGTGCTCCATTGTGAGGTTTGTGTAATGTTAGGCTTCTGCTCTCTCTTATAGAGAGCAGCTCTTTTCTCCATGGTTTGGGTTTGGTGAAAATTGGCTTTTTTCAACTTTTTCCCAAGGAGTGAAAGGACAAAATGGTCTACCAATGGGGCTAGCGCCCTAACGCCAAAACCAGCCTTAGATCAGCCTTTTATCATATTTTTCGTGATAATATAGAAATGACTGAGGTTCTAAGGGGCAGTTTTGTCCATGTTCAACTATGATTTGTTTGGCTTCTCTAAAATTTTGTTTATTTGCCCAAGGAAAATTTAATCAAAGCTATAATTAACAATTATCTCCTTCTCAACAATTCTTCAGAATCTCTTGGCAAGGATCCTAATTTTTTAACTGTCCTCCATTTTTCTTCACAGTCTTACTTCAGTATTTTTAAGTTGACTCCTCGTGTTCTTTGCATCGAAATGGGACCTTGATTTTTCTTTTAAGTATTGTATTCTCTTTTTGGATTCGTTTACTTTTTAGGTTATCTTTTTTGTCTTTTGCAAGCATTTTGTCTTTGATATATGTTTCCAAATGTTCTTATTTTTATTTGTCCATCGCTATAAAATCTGTGGGACCATGTTGATGTCCTATCGACGTTGAAAAATGATCGTACCTTTCTTAACCCATATGCAAAGTAAATATTTGATAATGTGATCTGTTATCAGTGCGTCTCCTTGAGGTGAGTTAAGGTTGCTTTCAAAAGGTTCTGCATCGTCATTATATAGTTTGACTTTAAGAGTGGTGTTATGTTAGCTGATATTACGCGATTTATTATGTTAGCTGATATTACAGGATTTACGCTGCCCTTGTTATACATTTTCTTTGCAGTTGTTAATCTTTATCCTAAATTCTTTTTGCTGTTTGGAAAGATTTTCATCCTCCTCAATTTTTGGTCTGTTGCTGCTCTATGTTCTGCTAAAACCGAATACTCGGTCCACGCCAGTTATCTTTTAAATAAAGCTCAAATTTCACCTTTAGCTAAATCGCATACAGGACATATATGATAACCAAATCACAGAAGAGTGAGCGAGAGAGATATGCTTTTAGGAGCAGGCAAAGATGGAGACGACGAGTAGTCTTTGTATAAAATAATATTTTTTTACTAGAAATATCATGCCTTTTCTTATGGACGTATACGTGGGTAAGTCATAAAGCCAGCTTTTCTACTTCGAATTAACTATTCCCAGCTGTCAATCAAATTCTCAAAAGGACAAATTGGCAAAGGGCTGGAAAAGCGTAAAACAATAGGATTTGACAGCTCGAAAAGGTGAATTAACTTCTCTTAGACGCTTTTTTCTCGTGAGTATATTGTAGATCTCCGCTATCAAGAAACTGCAAATTAATAAATTGATGCATGCTCCAAATCTTTTGGAAAACAATATACGAACAACAGAAAGATTTGATAAACAACGAGGCTAAAGCCAAATATCCAGTTTCTTTACGGTGGGGATCTACTGTACGGTATTTTTCTACTCGAAGAAATTTTATTTTATGATTGTTTTATTGCAGGAGTATTTGGAAATTTTACGAAATACAATCATACCAAGCACAGAAACCACAATAAATCATGTGTTTTGCAAAATCACGAAAAGTTTTATGGTACCAGAAGCAATACAACGCTGATGTCACAGCAAGCTGCAAATCAGTTTGTAAGGTGGTTGTTGCCAGAAGAGAGAACATCGTTGTGCAAGGCTCTAAAAGATTTTGAAGACGAGGAAGGGGAGATTGACAATCTAATAGGTATAGTTAAGAATTATTAGTATTATTTTCATGAATTTGAGAATTGGTTTACTATTTAGTGTTGTGTTTCACTTGTCAATTGGTTTGTTGTGTTCATCATTATGGCGTATCTGGGTTGCTAAACTTGACTGATAAAACAAGTTAAAAATTAAGCAAACGTTCGCTAGAGTTGATATTGCTGAAAATTCGTCCTTTTATACCCCGTCATTCCTAAACTTAGAGAATATCGGGCGATAGTAAAAAATTTGGGGCGTTTGTAAGCAAAAAAGATAACTTATTTTTATATATTCGATTCTATGTTTGATTTGAGCACACAAAAATTTCATAATGGCAGATCCTAAACTTGAATTGGTGTATTGACTTTATTCTATTCAACTCCATTGCATTCGGTTCCACCCCGTTCTATTCTATTCCATATTCCACTCCATTTTATTCCATATTCCACTCCATTGTATTCCATTCCATATTCCACTCCATTGTATTCCATTTAATTCCTATCGACCTTTTGGGTTTTCAAAAGCACTAATATTGATGATGAAAATATTATTCCTAATTTAATTACGTAAAAGTAAATGTAAAAGTTGTTTTCAAACTTTAGAAACGACTATTTTGTGTTTTTGCAATATTTGGTAACTTAAAACTATATAGAAAATTTAGAATTCTTCATAGAATTTTGATACATTGATTCCAGTAGTATTGTATAGTTGTATAGTAATTTTGTAAAGTAGTGTAGCTTGAATTTTGTATTGTAATTTTTTAATGAATATAAAAAAAAAACTTTTGGATACATTTTTAGTACACCGAAACGTGTTTAATTCTTTATTTTTTTTCATTATATATATGATTAAAATTGTCATGTTTCTTTTTTGATCATGTGGCTATATGATTTTGTTTTTAGGTTTAGACAAAGATCCCACTGTCGAGCAACTAAAATTAGGTATTATAATTATTTTAATTTATAAAATGAAGCTTGTAACATGGAATATACGAGAGCAATCATATATATACTGCATGAGATGAGTTACTTGTATTATACACTAAAATAAATCAAAAGAACGACTGGACGACAAGCACATCTAGAATCGACCCATCTCGAATAAACGCTATTATTTTTTACGACAAGAATGGCCCGATTCTCAATTGCGGGCCACTGACGAGCATGAAAAGTTTTAAATATTTAAGTGTTTATTCTAAAATTTATCATTCTGGTTGGACCAAAAAAAGTTCAGACGTTTGAAAAATCACCAAAATTTGATTTTGGTTCCAATTTTAAAAATTATTTTCTTCCTAAAGTGAACTTTAAGAAACTGCCATTGTTTTGGTGACATGAACAAATCATGACATTATTTTACTTAAAAAACCTGATTTTGAGCTATGCTTTTTCAAAAACTTTGTAATTTAAGTAAAAAATATACTTTCGAGTGTTTAATAGAGCATGCGATATTTTTGCAACATAATTATAAAATTTGTAACCATATCAGTTGATTTAACTTGCAATGACGCAATTTATCAATTTCTCATTACAACTTACAGCCACTTTTAATCTTGCAAAGTTGCACAATTTTCAATTGCTCTTGTTCATCCGACGTGCTCTGGGCGAAGTTTCAGCTCCATTCTGTTTTCATCTTGTTCTTTTGCCTCTTTTCATCGCCGATGGAAATTGCGGAGATTTGCATCTCCGCCGCGCAGAGCTTGCTACAAGAGCCTTTAATGTGTTGGTAAACAAGAGCCTTAAATGTGTTGGTAAACAAGAGCCTTTAATGTGTTGGTAAACAAGAGCCTTTAATGTGTTGGTAAACAAGAGCCTTTAATGTGTTAGTAAACAAGAGCCTTGAATGTGTTGGTAAGCAAGAGCCTTTAATGTGTTGGTAAACAAGAGCCTTAAATGTGTTGGTAAAACCTTTGACATTGCTGAAATTAATATAGCCCTTTCTGTACTTACCAATGCAAAACTAAGCCTCGTTCGCAATACATTCCAATTTTGATGATTTTTCAAACTTCTAAACTTGTTTGGGCCATCCATTAAATGAAACAGGTTAATTGAAAATCTTTTTGTATGCCAATAGCACTTGATCTTGTCATTGACAAGCCTTTCGAGAGTTCATTTATTCTTCCCTTCCAGCAAACTCGTAACTCAATTTTTTGTGATTTTTTAAACGTCTAAACTTGTTTGGGTCATCGGGTACTTATTTCAGATTTCAAGTTATACCTAAAAAATCTTTAATTTGAAGTATTGCTCTTCTGGAAATACCTCTTGGTAAAGAACCTGAATTGATTTTTCTGAAAATGCATTGGGCGCTAATTGTAGAGCTAAATGGAGAGTGGGAACTTTCCAAAAACTTTCCAAAAACTTCACGTGGTATACAAATATTCAACACCTTTCAGTATTTCGGTCAACTGTAACACATTTATTAGTCTCATTGTATGTGCAGATAACGATTTAGGTTAGGATAAATAATAACGTATTGTCACGTTTTTTCCTTTCAGTATTAGTCTGCAATGCAATTCCTTTCATTGGTTTTGGTTTTTTGGATAATGGAATTATGATTTTAGCTGTGAGTGTTAGCAGAATTTTAAAATTATCTGGTAATTTCAATTCAATCCTTTTAATCTCTGCAATTTTTTTTTTTTCTTGAAAATAGCTTTCTTGAAGTAAATTTAAGCTTGAATATCTAGAAGCTTGAAGTAAACTAAGAAAAATAGCTGGACGCAGACTTAAACTTCAGTTGAAATTTAAGAATTGTAATCCAAGAAGAAGATTTAAGAAATTTGTCTATTTTTAATTGTATTATTATGGAGATTATAGTAGTGTAAATATTTGAAATTTGACCGTGAGAATGACATTAGGATTCTTTTTCTCTTTTTTTTCGAAAGTCAGTTGGTATTTAAGAAAATCTGTTAAACTCCCTTTTTAATCGCCAGAATTGGAAATTCTGTATTTTATTTGGGGTCAAACGTTAAAAAAATGGCTCAAGTTTTGGTTACGTCCCCCAAACTTTCCAACAAAAGCCTTCAAAATAACGTTGTTACCAATAATTTTGCAAGATTGGAGGGGGGGGGGGTAGCTTGCTCCCAAACCCCCAGGGAGAAATAGAGGAGGTGAAAAGAAGCTGATCACCCTTTTCTTTATTGTCTCCGATATGCTTGTGATGTTTGCATATATCTCCTTCAATGTTTCGTGGTCTTTCCAACTGAAGTTCTGCACAAGCACTACAAATTTTGTGAACGTGTCATCGATCCTTATCTGTAAAGCTGATATTAGTGTTCAGTGAGCCATACAGAAGTATGCTATCTACGCAAGTCTGGATAAAGTCCTTCTCTTTCTTCTGGCCTCCTCCGCAATTTCCTTTTTCCCTCCTCCACAATTCCCTACCTCCTCCACAACTACTCCTAAACCGTGTGAGCATGAAATAGTCTTGGAGCAAGACTATGACAATACTGGCTTTCCACAATTTTTCCAGTTTGTTGCTCGTGTAATGGCGGCCTTTGTAAGAAATCTAAATTGTAAGATTTTAAATTCAGTAGGCCTTAATTAGCTGTAATCTAGCTATAGTACCTATTTTTAGCCTGCTATCAGTTAAAAAATGAACGAAGGAAAGAATGAAGGAATGAATGACTGAATGAATCAATAAGGGTTTTTTTTCAAATACGAATGCAACTGTTTAAATTATTTTTTAGGGTGAATATATTGATCACACGATAGGACTTGCACTTGGAATTTCTACTATGGCAGGTACGTTTTTGTTACACTTTCGTTTTTATTAAGCATTTTACTTCTTCAATTTTGGTCCGGGATACTAATGGCTCCGGGTTATGTTGTCATGTGGTATGCACCTCCATTCAATTAGGGATTTTACAGTATAAGACGAGAACAGCAACGGCAATGTTTTGTTTTTAATGTTTCTTCCACGAAAATATGAACCACCAACGAAGGTTAGAAAATTGTCCCTTTCAATTTTCAGCTTTGAAATAAGCCGATTTTATGGTGTGTTCTAAGAAAACAAATTCACAACGCCACATGTTGTGAATTTTGCATATTGTGAAGCGTGATTTTTTGCAATTTTTGAAGAAAAAAAACTAGGCTTTAAGGTAATCTATTTGTTATGTTTCCCAAGCAAGCTTTATAACGTTTATAATAATCTGCTTTGGAGTGCTATTACTATTAAAAATGTACAAAAGTACCATTAATAACGTACTTCTGAGTAATATTTTGAGTTTTGAGTACTATTTGAGTACTATTATCCCTATTACAGGCTGCTCGAACGATTCAAAGATACTTGCGATGAAGTAGGTAATAATATCTAAAAAACTGGATCGACGCAACAGCGATAAATTCAATGACATGCTAATATTTCGCCCTGGCAGGCATACAGGTCTTCTTCAGAGCTAAAATCAAAGTCATTCCAATGTTTAATGCTGATATTGCACCCTGCTGATCAGAGTCTTACCACTCGAAGATCGAAAGACGAAACCATATAATCGCATCATCCCGGCAAGGCGGGACAAACACGTGATGCCTATGAAAAGAAAAGAAAATTATGCAAATCAGGGTTTTGTCCCGCATAGCCCGCACATTTTTACCCAATATAATCGAAATAGAAAATCAGGCCGGGATAGATTTACTGGCGCCAAATTCTACCCGTCCCAGCAAAGGGGCTGCAGTTTTCTCCTCAAATTATCAGGCCATAAGGAAGGAGCCTTCTTAATGTCTGTACGTTTCCTTTTTCGACGGTTTTGACGGTTTAGGAAAATTGTAAGTAGTAGTTTGGGTCTCGTTTTCAAAGTAGAGGTTGAGCGTGTGCTAAAAGATTATTTTTTGGTGGAAACCGAATCAAGAAATTTTTAGATTTTGTCTCCAAGGGCTGCGACTGCTCTAAATTGAAATATTAATTAAAAGGAAATCGACTGCTCTAAAAGGGTAGATAACCTAAACCTGTGGTGTCGCTCATTATTGTGTTACCATTTGTAGAACCGAAATATTTTGAAATATATTTTAAAGTTTGATAATCAAAACAGCGTTGCTATTTTGTCCAGAAACATTTATTAAGTTTATTTTTCAACGTTTTTGACAGTTTTAAAATATTTTTATATTTGCTCCAAGGTATTTGACTGCTCTCTGTAAAGAAATTTGCAAAACGTTAGATAATCTAAATCCTCTTAATAAAAAAACACACTATTGACGAAACGAAACAATTACACGAAAAAATCAAACATTATCGACTAATACACATCAACGAAGCCGAATCTCTTCCTGAAATCTGGAATAACTGACCAGCTTTCGATCTACCCTGTCTAAAAATCATTACACGTCTCATCAAAACATAGGATAGTTTTATGGGATAGAAAGGAATAATGTACTATATATATATACCATGTGAAACGTTTAGATACCGTTGGTTGGGCAAAGAGAGAGAGAGATCGAAGAAATACACTTGTTCATCAGTTCGCTTGATAATTTTTACTGTTAAAACAATTCGCAACGTTTTTTCACTTGAAAGGCCTCAAGTACACGTTAACCCTTTCACGCCTGGATAACTTTTTGCTAAATAGGCAAATCCTATTCAAGTTTTATTTTGCAAGGAGTAGCATATGTAAACCAACTTAATTTATATGAAAAACATGCGTTAAAATATCTGAAATCAAACTAAAGTTCTGCCCGCATTTACCTCTTGAAAATATGACGTTTTACGTTGTTTGTCAATGGGCCGTATGGCCTTTCCCGGGGGTGAATGGGCTAATTTTACAGAATCGTACAATTCGAATAGTATGCACTGAAAGTATGAAGTCTGTTATTTTAAATGGAGAATCGCATTGTCATGTTTGAAGCCGCAGTCTTTTGTTTTACAAAATTCTCCCTTCTACTCAATGAAATTTCACACACACTCACTTACGCCGAGTGTTGAGATTTTGTCCAAGCCATGCCAGTTTTTCTTCTAATTTGACTTGTAATTTGTTTCGGAATTTTTTTATTTGTTGATTCTTAGTGACAAAGTTACTGATAAAACATTTTTTTTACATTGTAGCTGCTGCAGTTGGGAATCTTATATCCGATATCATGGGTCTCGGGTGAGTTTTCTACTTCTGCTCTTTAGTTACTGTAAATGATTTATTGCAATTAGACTGTTTCAATAAAGTTGGCATTTTACCAATTTTTTGATCAATGTTAAATCAGATATTGCACCACAGAGGTATTTTGCCAAGATACATTGCATGGAATGGATTATAAAAAAATTAAAGAAAGAAACATTTGTTACAACGATGAACTAGCATGGAACCAACAATTGTTGGATTGCCATAAAACGTTGCATGACTTGGTGAACATGTTGCACCATGCAAAAATTGTTGGATCAATGCTGAATCAGATATTGCAACGCAGACTTTTTTTACCAAGATTCATTGCATTCTGCTTTGACTAAACGATGAAACATTGTTTCAACAATGAACTAACATTGAACCAACAATTGTTGGATTGCCATAAAATGTTGCATGACTTGGTGAACATGTTGCACCATGCAAAAATTGTTGGATGATTGTTGCAAGATCTTTGAGAGTTTACAAAAAGTCCCAATGCTCCAAGGTGTTGCTCGACGGTTACGCAAATACTGGGTTGCTCTTGCTTCTTGATATCCGGGATTTTTGCTTTCTGCAATTAATGACCTAGGAAGGCAGCCTTTGCTCTTCAATGAAGTGTCTTGTGACGAACTCGTTTCCATATTGCTTTTCTTGGGTGTCTTGGGTCGAACCCACGCAGGTTTTATGGACTCCATCCGTAGTTCGACGATTAACCCACTGCGCTACTGAAGCGATGTTGGGAAGCGAGTGATGTGACCAAGTGTTTAGTATTGGTTGGGTGTGGTATATACGCATGCGCTGGATTACTCCCGTGTTGCTGGGCGATCGTGTACAAGATCCGGCTCCTATAGCCGTAGCCACTTTGATAGCCCTTTACCTACAAGCGATGCAGGATCAAATGTATTGCGCTCTTTATCAATGCTAATAAACTGTGCTGTTAAGAAAGCTTGTTGCTTAGTTTTCTAAGCAACCTCTAAGCAACCACTATAGCCACCTCTCTATAGGCACCAGTAATAGCCATGAAATAAATTTTAAAAAAGCTCTTCTAAGTCTCTTGAGCCATGTTTTCTGTATCCAAAAGTAGATAATTGAGTCTATGAGGCTTTTAAAAAATGGCAACCTCGATGTTACTTTTACGTAAGTGTCTACTTTGCTGGTTTTTCCAATTGTTGTTCGTGCCACTAATCCAGCATACGGGAGAATTGTTAAGATCATGTTTACAATTAAAAGTAAGGTAATTATTGTACTGACGCGTTTTTCTGTTGTTCTTGTGGCAGGCATACATCCTTGCTTTGTGTTATTTGGAAATATTTGAATGCTGCGTTTCCTCATGTTAAAGATCAGAACTGATTGTTTTATCGTTGTAACTACGAGCAATAGCAATAAAATGGGCAGCAAAAATAGATGAACATCCGCAAAAAGCGGTATTATTGCTGCAAGAAAGGACACAATCCATATTATTATAATTATTAGCTTCCACATTCTTCTTTTCTGTCTGAAAAAATGATGTGTTCTGTAAGAAAAATTCCAGCTCATCACCATTATAGTTGCTACAGACGCAAAGTGTGACATGGCTGCCGAGTAGGTTAATATCATGTTATGCACGCATCGGGGCAGCTTTGTGTCGTGAATGAATGCCAGCATCGGCAGGGTCGCTAATCCGCAAATTAGATGGGAAGCAAACAAGGACGCTTGCAAATGATGGTGGCTTGTTTTTTTCTCAATTCCGTATAGTAAACCTGTAAGCGCAAGAAGACTTGATGCTGTTGTAATCACTGCAATTGTGAGCCAGGCTATCTTCCAGGTGTTGCCCTCTCCTGAAGCTTTGCTTAGAATGTAATGTAAATCGCAATGGTTGATTGTAACCATTATGTAGGTAGATATCGAGTTCATCAGTATTACTGCACAAACAACGAGTGTATATGATTTGTTATTAAAGCAAGTATGTATATTTTTGAGGCTCAGTATTAATTAGATTTCGTCGTGAAATTGTGTTGATAAATTTGCAAAATTCACCGTGAAACTGCAACTAAACTCCACTTAAAACATGAAACTCTACAACTGTATAGTTATTCGCACCAAACGGATGTAAAATATAATCTGAACACAGCTTCACTTGACGGCTCTATTTGAGCCGTTGTTCCAAAATATCTTTATAATAGGTTGCGATAGATATGTTCACTCTGTTGCCATTAGTTTATTTGCATTCATAAAATCATAACTGCATGTGTCTGCATCTTTCTGCAAGTTTTCTAAAAGGCAACAAGTATCAGTTGTCTGTTTCATTAACGAAATTATTTTATTCAACAATTTAAATAAAATCTAACGAGAGTCAATGGCTTAAAACAATTTTGATTTGTTTTCTTGATTTTAGGTACTTATAGTTTACTCACGTTATGTATTAACGATTAATTACCCGATTTTCAAATGTATCCTTTCTCAAATTTGTCCATTTGCAAAAATTGCTGACCGTATCCAGTTTTGTAAGGGTTTGGTATAATGATAATAATGATAATACACTTATTTAATGTTAGTGGAAGCAATAGCATAAAATTCTAATATAGACTAACATATAACTGTTTTTGTTTCAGTTGTTGGTATTCGGCAACCACTTTTCGTGGCATCTTCTTTCTTTCCCTTTAGTCTTACTGAACCTCGTTCAATGTTGGAATGGATTTAGGGTAGTCGTGTTGATGTTTAGGAAAGATAAGGTTAAAGAGAGTAGCCTCCTGCTTACAAGCGTATTTCATTGTTTACGCCGTAGTATTTCAAAAGCCCACCATATATAAAATTCATACTCCATCATGTGACATTTAACATTCCATAATATAAAATTTCATAATCCAAATTTCCATATTCCGATGTTTTATAATTTGACATTCCATATGCCAACATTCTCTAGTCCTACTTTCTAGGTGTTATAAGATACCAGGATGGAGCTGTGTAAGAACTAAGAAGGTTGAATCGTGACCATTTAAACATTGAATGCTGCAATATAGAATATTAAATAATTAAGATATGTTCGAATTAAGACCGTTTGATTTATAATTATTGGATAATGGAATGTTAGTTTACGGTATATTGGAATATATAATTTTAGAAAATAGAATGCTGAACAGTTTAAAGTGCATATGACACGAACATTTTTATTTGCTTATTCGACCAATTCGAGTGTGCTGATCACGAAAATGAGCATGAAATTTTCGAACACTAAATACT
>JAYJMH010062114.1:0-12089 GCA_036873815.1 Phacellophora camtschatica | reverse complement strand
TTTACTCTGGCTGACGCTTTTTTGTACACATTTTCAAAATGTTGATGTAGGTTCAGATGGTTATCCAAATCTACACCTAGGTATTTGTATGATTTTGTCTCGTGAATAGTTTGATTTTAGATTTTGATGTCCACTTTTAGCTGTTTGGACAACTTTTGATGTGATCCATATAGCACAAATTCAGTTTTACCTTTTTTCAAGTTTATTAACAAGTTATTTTCATTGCAACTGTTTGCAGTTCACTGTTAAGTAAATGTTCTATTTCATTTGAGTTTTTTCTTGTACAATATAATATAGTATGGTCGGCATATAATATAATTCCAGCATCAGTGAGCGGAATATGGATGTCGTTGATTGTCAGCCCAAAAAGAAGGGGGCCCAGGATGGATCCTTGTTGGACACTTCGATGAACTAGCGAGAGCAGCGAGTACTCTGCAAAATTGTACCCCTTCAAGTAAAGAAAAATCGATTTTTTGTTTTCATCATATTTCGGTAGTTTTTAAGATTTTAAATGTGTTAAATATTTTAAATAAAAATATTTGATTGTGAAAAATTTAAATAAATAAAAGCTGCACTTGACCTTTTAATGTTATATGTGAATACTTTAGCGGTTAGAGGCTGCTACTTGTTAAATGCAGTGGGTTTCCTTTCAATATTTATTCTGTCATTTTGTTGACAAACTCGAGGATCTGTTTTTTTTACATACTTAATCATTTTTCCCGCAATTATGGCATCATTGTTATTTCTCAGAACAGGATTTGATGACACCGCACCAGCTACAGCGTTCAGAAAGCTTTGGATGGACGAATATCGAATTGATGAATATCGAATGGACGAATAAATCACATTGAAATTTCCCATACAGGGCCAGAAAGCATTGTACTTCAAAAGGGTTTTCAGGATTTTTACCAAATTCAACAGTCGGTTTATAAGCAGCCTTTTAGTAAAAAAATGAACTGAACATTTTTTTTACTGAAAGGCTGGTTGTTCCGAGATTACACGACCTATCAAAATTCCCCAACATGATTTTGTTGTTAATGACCTTCAGCTTTTCATTGACACAGTGGTTTGGCCGCAAAGCAATAGATGAGGTACGCAAAGCTGTTATCATAGTGGTCAACTTTTCATCAAATTTCAACTGCATAATTTGCGCGTTTTAATAACAAAACTACAATGTTTTTTCCATTTAATTCTGCACGGAAGGATGTGTACATGTTCAGCGTTTATCTAAAAACCGACTGCAGAAAAATTGTTTTGAACATTCCCACGAGGGGGTACCCAAATTGTTTACCGCGAAGGGGTTTATCAAGCAGCAAGAAATAAACATGATAAAAGAACTATAACATAAATTATAGCATGTAACTATAAACAGCATTTCAGAACAAAATTAAATCAGTTTCCTTTCACTTCTTATGAATTCAAAATTACGAAGAGAACTGGAGGTTTCTTGACATTCTAGCTTACTGAAAATTTCTTGATATTCTAGCTTACTGAAAGTTTCTTGATATTCTAGCTTACTGAAAGTTTCTTGATATTCTAGCTTACTGAAAGTTTCTTGACATTCTAGCTTACTGTAAGTTTCTTGATATTCTAGCTTACTGAAAGTTTCTTGATATTCTAGCTTACTGAAAGTTTCTTGATATTCTAGCTTATTGAAAGTTTCTTGATATTCTAGCTTACTGAAAGTTTCTTTATATTCTAGCTTACTGAAAGTTTCTTGATATTCTAGCTTTCTGTAAGTTTCTTGATATTCTAGCTTACTGAAAGTTTCTTGATATTCTAGCTTACTGAAAGTTTCTTAACATTTGAACAGCCTCAGCACTGTTTCTTAATAACTGGTTTTTCTTACAAAAACTGTGAGCACAGTAGCCTCAAGATATACACCCAACTCTTTCACATGAGAAGCGCGACGTTTAGCCCATGCCTAATTTTTCTCCGAGGCCTGTTGTAGTTTTTTTTTAGTCTACAGGTAGGCCATATTCATTCAGAACGAATCATCTTCACAATTATCTTGGGAACAGGCAGCATGCAGTAGTTGCTGTTTCTGAACAGCACCACTGTCGCAAAAGAGCAGGAATTGTTTTCCAAGGGTGAGAAACTGTGAAGGGAGATAGGAGAATTGCCTTAAAATTAAGAGGTAAGGGAGATTTCTCACAGAAAAGACAATGAAAGAGAGAAAAAAGTTTCAATGAGAAGGATTAAGGAGACCATTATGGAATCAAGATCTTTTCGATCTTTTAGTGCTATCCCTGCCACTCTAGTTTAGGGGTGTGTGTTTTTAAATTTGTTTTTATGTATTCGTTTCTTAACTTAAATTTGTGTAACATTTTTATCCTTTTATTTAAATTTTAAATTGTAAACTTTTAATTATGTGGCGAATAAAACCTGCTTACTTACTTAACGTGTAACTTATATCACAAATATACGTACCTGCAGTTTCACAATCTGTAAATCCAACATTGGAGCTTCGTTGAAAAGGCATTCGTTTGACATGAGGGGGTGCTGCATTTTTTAATTTTATCAAAGCTATGTCGTTGTCCCAATAATCATCAGTAGCATAACCCTGGTTTAGGACAACAAACTGAACTTCATATTTGTCAAATTTCAGAGAATTTGTCGCTTTTCCTAGAAGGAAACGTGAGTCAGAATTTAATATTCTGTGAAACTTTGTTTTCTTGGGAAAATTTCTTGAAATTCCTTAAAAGAAACTTTTCTCAAATTTCATTTTCAGTTTTACCACAGGGTGTCCCATAAAACGTAGTGCACATTTATATAAAGGTAGACAATAAACAAGCAAATAAATTTGGCTCAATTTAATATTTAATAAATACCAGGACTCTAAATTTTTATGCATTCCCCAGTCAAAAAGGGTGAATTATTATGGAGTTACGAGCTGCAAGACTTTAGTTAAAAACTAAAGCTTTGCCAATTTTTCTTATTCAAGATCGTTTGTTTTGAAACTTTCAAGAGTTTTAATATTACATTCATTATTTTCACTTTTTATACCATAATTTGCTATAAAACCTCTTGTTTCAGCTTTCACTAAACTTGTGACTTTTAATGCTCTTGACTCCATATATGTAGAGCCAATTTCATTGCTAAATGTAACAAAATTTAAGTTAGTACATTAACATTGATAATACAACAATATGGGACCCATTTTGCCGTTCATTTTTCAGATTTAAACAAACGTGCATTCATTTTTTGGGAGTACCTGTAAAAATTATAAAGATTTCATTTTTCAAAATAAAATATGAAAAAATTAAGATGTTGAGTGATTAGGTAAAACAAACTACACAAACACAAAAACAAACGAAATTATAGGTTACATACGGAACATGACTTTCATTTCTTCGTTGTTTTCAGTTTTCTCTGCACAGTCACCTGCAGTGAGCAACCAAAAGTCACTTATCAATACTGCAGAACACATTTTAAGCTTATGATCTTCTGGTAACTGCAACTTTGCGAGGGAATTCCATTCAGACACTGATGCTTTTTCCCCGTTTATCATTCGACGAACACGTGTTTCTCTTTTCGGTAACCTGTGCAACATTCAAAAGCAATGCTAATATTATTGATAATTAGCTTAAAATATAATATGATTGAAATATCTTCATCAAAGAGAAACATGAAGGCGTACTGAATTAAGCTCAATCTATAACAATTCATGTATTCCAATGTATTTCACTGTATTTCAATATTTTTAAGCGCAAATGCGTACTCCATTAAGCTCAATCTATGACAATTCATTTATTCAAATGTATTTCAATGCATTTCAATATTCTTAAACGCAAATGCGTACTGAATTAAGCTCAATCTATAACAAATCATGTTAAGATATCAAGAAAGAAAAATCGCACGTAAATAAATGGATCAATATTTCACTATTCTTTGGCCAATAAATGCAAATTCATAATTTGACGTGAAATTCATAGAAATTCTGACCACTCACCTTTCACCCGAAATGTCATCATGAGAAGAAATACTTCTTGCAGAGCATGATGCAAATAGCAAAACGGTTATGAAGGAATAAAACAGCATACTCTTTAAATTGAAATACCTCGATTGACTTTAGAAATTTTACGCACTTCAATGTTCACCAACTAAAGAATTTCAAGTTTATATGTACCATAAAGTGTTTAAAATATTCACGAATCATTACAAAAATGCTTAGTCGTAATTGTCCACATTTTGAATGATTGCACAAATATATTTTAATTTTGGATTTTTTAAGCTTCGTTAAGCTTTAAACTAGGCTTTGTTTCGCCCTTGTCTTTAAAAGCTGAATTACATGTAAATGTGTTACACTGTTGGCTCAATATTTCTTGGGGTGAAGGTACTCAAAAACAAGAACTTCGTGTATCCAGGCTGCAAAACCTGTAGTGGCGGAATCGGTTTTTGGATCCCCATGTTATTCCGGTTCCTTGTCGATATTCCGGACCTAGATGAAATCGAAAATTCAGTTCCCCAATTTTCTAAAATATGATCCACGAGATTTTAATGTTGAAACCTTATTATTGTGAGAAATTTGGTAAATTTAGAAAATTGGGAACTCATAACTGGGAAGTTGATAAATACCCCCAAAATTAGGCAGTCTCGGAAAATTGTGATCAAAAACTGAGTTACTCTCACTCCGTCCCCGCTTCTGGGTGCTTTACCTCTGGAGGAATTATAGGTACCATGCTAATGGTTTTATTGACAATGACTGCTAAGGTTTCGCCAATTGCATAACAGTTCTTTTATCGTATCCAGTCTTCGTCGATGTGAATGAGGCAAAACTATTCTAAGCTTAATTTTCAATCTGCTCTAATCAAGACTAATTGATCAATTTGAATCATTCCACAAACTTATGGTGTTCTTATTATTCAAAATGTTTGAAGCAATGAATTTTTGTTATTATAAGTCAAACGTTTTTTAATTTACATTTTCCTATGGTATCTACAGGGTGGCCCAAAAAAATATCTCTAAATTTGCGTTGATATAATTTCAAATAATCTCTCAAAAAAACTTTTGAGGTGGAAACCAGACTGCATGTGGCGCCGTTATATGGAAACAGGTCTTTGTCGAAAAATGAAATAAATTTCCAGCATAACCTCATTAGGACTAATTGATCAATCTGGACAATGCCAAAATCTAAACATTTTATCTTGAGGAATTATGTCTATAAATTTTTGTCATATTTAATAAATATTTTTAAATTTTAAAAACTTTTAGAATTCCAAATGCAAAAATATATATATATATATATAACCATTAAGAATTATGTTGTTAATTGAAAAACGATAATTTATCTGGTCGTGAAACAGGCACGTGAAATCAAAGCTAAATACATATCAAATCAAAGCTATAAGTCTAAAGATTTTAAAGGACAGTAGTTTTTTTTATGTGATCTTCGCTTAATTGGCTGCAGCTAATTCCAATGAGAAAGAGAACAAAACCATGGGCATTGCATTGCATGAATATTGTCTTAGAAATGACGATTTAGCAAAAGCAATCAAAAGGATGTTTATGCGTAAGCAAGAAGCAAGATAAAACTCCAGAAGACAGTGGCCTTGTACAAACGAATAGATAATCAGCCAGCATGACAGAGTCTACAATGAGATATTGTATACACTGAAAGTTTACTGGAATGAATTTGGGCACAATAAAACATAGTATCGGTGCAATATAACAATCTTGGTTTCATTTGCACTGTCAACTATAAGAAAGTACTATTCAGTGGAAGATTCAGACTGGTCCTTGCGATGCTTGAGCATCAATCAAGAAAAAGATAATTGCTAAAGACAAATTCCATTGTAATTTATAATTTAGTCCATTCAAAATGCAAAACTTTCATGCAAAAAAGTTCAAATCCTTGAGTGAAAGCGTCTCACATTCAAAAATATTTTGTCTGGCGCCTTGAGTCCATAAAATATCAGAAGTAGATCTTCAAAAGATTTTTAGCGGGAGCAGTTTCAAAAAAACAGTTAAAAGCCAATCACTATCTTCTATCCATGATGCTTGTTTTGGCGGGAGCATCAGTCAGGTTTTAAAAATTATTCGAATTACTAATCAAATTGTTAGAAAAAGAGTCATTCTGGAGGGAGCATCAGTCGGATTCAAAATACTCGATTTGACCATGATTTGACCATGATTTGATCAATAATAGCTTACTTTTTTTGTGACAAAAGTAGCTCAAGCATTGACAAAAATAGGAATAAGCATGCCAGATGCATGTTGTGGCGAAGCAGCTCGAGGAATCGCTGGACAATAAAGAAACTCTTCATTCGGAGAAAAAGGATACTTACAAATTAAGAAGAAGTATCGAAGATAATTTAAAGTATGCTACCAAGAAATTAAATGCATGCAATTGATTCCATTAATTGAGCTGAGTTGCAGTTTCTATTTAATACACCCAAAAAGACACGCGGCTCAAAACCATCTCCCAGCGAGGCAGTGAGGTAGGGCTTTGGGTGTTAAAATCAAGCTTGTTTTTCTTGTTAAATTGTTTCAAGCTGTAAGGCTCCTGAATGAGAAGTCAAAAACAAACATTTTAACTTGAACTACGAAATTTTGTTATTCTCATTTTCTAGTTCACTTTTATTAATTTTATGATTGCAGACCAATATTCGTTTTTAAAATTAGGGGCGTGACCCCAAAAAATATTTATACAATTTCATTCGACTCCAGAATATGGCTTGGTCAAGAATGGTTATCTCCAAACAACCTATGGCTGTTGGCCTCAGAAAGGGTGTTGTCACACACAGCATGATGGACAATATTGATGCAGCACAAGACACCATAACCGTTGCAGGGACAACCCATTAGACAAATAGAACGGTCTTTCAACTTCTAAGAGGCAACCAAGATAAATGTATTGCAAATCCGAATGTACACAGACACTATTGAGTATTTGATTAAGTAACTAAATACATAATAAATAAATAAGAAAGCACACAAACACCATTAAATATTGATGATAAGCTTGATATGCGATCGATTCAAGTACACGAATACAGCTTGGGAAAAAGTTGTGGAGCCTCATTTTTTTCCCTGTTCAACAATAGCAAAGATGATGGCTACTAGGTGTGTGTTTTAAGAGAGATATTGCAAGTTCGTTGGCAAGAGCTACCTTTTCTTGGTTCGTGGACTGCTTTTCGGCATGCAATAACAGCTTTGAAAACTAATTAGTGCATTCCAAGCCTGATAATCCAGTATGCAAAGTATACCTGTATTCGCTTCTGGAAATGATACGATAACTCTAAATATCTCATATTTTTGTTCATGGAGATACAATTGTGCATGCAAAGATCTATCACATAATATGAAAGAATCCTGATTTGCATGGGTGGCTTTCGCCAACCGAGTCCTCGTTAACGTCTTCTCTTTAAAAGACATGCAGTCAAAGGCTACAAACAATGGTGGATCGATACAGAAACTGTTTCCACTGGTTCTGCTGATAAAGCGATAGAGGGTGTGTACTACTGTCCCTGCATGCGTACACAAAAAGCTATATTTGATGTACTCATGAAATATTGCGTGGAAGAGAGAACAAATGATCTTGAAAATATCGACAAGGGATGATCGATATTCTAAACTTATTGTGCAAGAGGCCTTCAATGTCAACACTGGAGAATGTGATGTTGAAGCAATCATTCAAAGGTATTTTTGCTTTGCTGTTAAAAGATGTACATGGTACCGAAAAGCGACTTACAATCGCTTAACTAATGGGTATGTCCGATATGTTCTGCATGGTAGCAGCTATGCAAGAAGGCAACATTAAGCTAATCATGCCCACTACTGTACATACCAACTATACCCGCTACTGTACGTACCAGCACGTGCTTCTAAGATCATGACAGAATTAAAAATCTCCAGCATTCAAAGGCTCAAAAGAATCATGATTTGGAGGCAGTATAACTGGAGACAGATTCTCTGCAATTCATGGTGATCTACTCACAGCGTTATTTTAATCGAGAAACATCACTTATGTAAAGCCCGACGCCACCCCTCTTTACATCGTTTGAGTGATTATTTTTAATAAATGTGTATCCATTAACTTACTTAAGTCAACCGTACTGTTCAAACGAGTTTAAAAAATCAGGTCATAGTTACATACCGAATTAAAATTTTCCATCAAAGGAATCCGAACAAAATCATGTGCGCATATGCTGTTTAAGTTCCAAGAACAGAAGTTGAACGTCTCATTTATCGGGCCGGGGTTTAATAATATTGTTTTATTGATTACCTATTTAAGGTGATGTATATAACATGTCTGTAGGTTAATATGAAAAAAAGATAAAGGTAGAAAAAAAACTGGGCCCAATTTTTGCGTTTTCTACTTGTGCAAGAAAGGTATAGTAGCTTGGACAATAAATATGTTATAGTTTATTCCCCCATTTATTATACACGATTTCTTTATCCCTCATAACCACGTTAACCTGTCTCCTCCCCTGAAAGCAACAAATGTGTTCCATTTATCCTGAGGCATAAACGGCATTGATATTGCTAATTGTCGGCATTTTGATCTTGATTTTGATTTATCAATACGTTTTTTCCATAATTACAACCCTTGATTCGAGCGCAGAAATTCCTTTTTTTTGCCTCTTTATAACAGATTTTAGAGCTTTGATGCAGACTTTTGCTACCATTTCTTTTTAATTCATCGACTTTTTCGTCATAATAGATTTGTAACCCATCGCCTTTGTGACTTCTTCGGGACATGGCGATCTTCTTGGGCGTGGTACGTGGCAAAAAGAATACCTAAACTGCAAAACGAACTAGAAGAAACTCTCATCAACTGGAAAAATATATATTTATTGCTAATACAACATGTTAATCATTCGTATATTATCAGACCATCGATTTACTTATTTCCACATATGGAATTTAATTTTGGAGAAAGTGATGCACGTCTGTCCACACAAAAAAAAATTTGGAAAAAAAGCTTCTCACATTCATACTTTCTTTCACATTCAAAGCTTCTCACATTCAAAGGCTTTATTTTGAAAAAATAAAAACTTCTCACATTCATAGCAAGTTAAGAATCTCTATGAAGAAACAATTGCTCTAGAAGGCAGCTCAAAAGCATGTCGATAGCCCTAAGAGAACTTTTTGAAGCTATAGCACCAAACTTTTTTCCAATTCTCCCGCAAGATCATTCCATTTTTTGAAGAATTAGATCCAGAAATTGCTAATGACCTCTTCAGGGCACCGATCATAGGCAAAAAGAAAATGCTGAGGTTCATAGATGATCGTCTAGTTTCTTGCAGCAATGAAATATTTCATGTATGCAACAGAAGAATGCAAGAAACTGTAGAAAAGAAATCACGAGGAGGCCAACGCAAAGATAATTTTGCAGGCCGTTGAATCTAACAGGATGTTGTCTTTGTAGTGAAAGATACGGATGTGCTGGTATTTATGGTTCAGGCTTTTACTTTTCACAATATAGAACGAAAGTAGTTCTTTTAGAAAAGATTACGGTCAATTTGCAGATGTGGAAGAAATTTGTTTACATTTTGGAAAAGAGTTGTGTCTTCATCTACCAGCTTTCCGTGCTTTATCTGGGTGTGATATGCTGCATCGTATTTCTACAACGTAGGAATTGTCCAGTCCAACATCCGCTCTACTGCGAAATTATTATTTATATCATTATTTATATTATTAATCAACAAATTAAATACTTAGCTAGAAATTATCAATTAAGTTAATGATAATAATATTAATAAAATTACAACAGGAACAATAAAAACAACCGTGATTTTTCATTGTAAAATGGTGACAACAGTTTCAATGGTTTAATTAACAGGGGAGCAATTCCACGAATATGTAAAAAGTCTTCTTTTGAGTTGTTCGAGTTTATAGAGTTGTTCGAGTTTTGATGCTGCCGTTTTTTTTACCATTTCACTCCTGTAAACATAACCTGTTTGTTACTAATTTCAAAAAATTTAATATTCTTTTATATGTAGTTGTTTTTTCCTGCTTCCGAACAAAAGTGTACAGTGGATTCACATGTTTATCGGAAATTAACCTTTGAATGAAAGGTTTGAACTCTTATCTTCGGTCCTCGTTATTTTCTTTAGGTAAATGATCATAGTCGAGATAAGGACACACAACATCTCTATAGATATAGGTCAAACAACAGTTTGTTCTTAAAAAGTTATAATGAACCATAGTCATAAGAAAAACCTATTCTTAAAACGTTTTTCTTATGACTATGGTTGAACTGTGTATTTTAAGAACGAATAATATTTGTCATACTTCTAAATGTGGTGTGTGGTGTGTGTCCTCATCTCTGCCATGATTTAATGCTACCAATCCACCAATCACACGTTCTTGAAAAATATTATATGTATAAGCGCACTGGCCGTTATGGGCTGTATGTGATTGACACACGTTACGGGCCACACATCTCTTGATATATGACAAATTAGAGTTTACATTTCGTTCATAAAAAGCTATTTTGAAACGTGTATTTTAAGAATGAATTATATTTGTCATATATCTAGGGATGGAAAGTGTCCTGATCTCTGCTACGATCTTACATCAACAGACTGGTGTTTCTATTTCTATTGCTATTTCGCAATTGTTTATCTTAGCTTTGTTCCAAGAAAACTGTTTAGTAAACCAATTAAAAAATTTTATTTTAAATTTTTTAACTTTGAAGGTTCCCACAAGAAACGCAAACCAAATATTACGCTGGTCCTGTCCGAGTAACACTATTTGCTCAAGCTCTGGTCTTTCTTCAACACGAAAAAATCTTTCGCCGAGAAAATATTACCAGATTTTTGTTAGTTAACGTTAGCAACGGCTGTTTAAGTTAGGTGGCGCTTTTAGAAAAATAAAGAAACTCACAATAGATACAATCTGAATCTCTCCGTTCTCGCACGTATTTGCACTATTGTAGCTCTTCTACGAAGACTGTAGTCAGATTCCTGAAGCTGAGGTACATGAATCCTTGTGTAATCCGGAATTAAATTATTGATGATCTTATAGAAAAGAACAAGACGTCTACTCCATCGTCGGAGGTTGAGCGATTCCCAACCAAGTTTATCATATATTTTCTGACGAGATATGCCCTTCCAAGCGCCAGTTACTGTCAATGCGGCAATATTATGTCACCATAATCCAGATGCGGTCGGACATAGAGTTTATATGTTTCGTTAAGCGTATGTCGCGGCAAATCTTTCGAAAGGAATCTCAACATCCCTATTCCTTGTCTACATTTGGAAATAACTGATTGAATATGACTAGCGAAGGACAGTTTAGAATCTAGTATGACACCAAGGTGTTTTTGCTCTTGCACCCTCATTACTGGAACACCATTAAAAAAGATTAACACCATTAAAATAGTATTATTGCTGAAAAAAGTATTATTATTGAAAATAGTATTATTATTGAAAAAAAGTACTGGGCTTAAATAGTCCTATTCACAGCCACAGTGACCTACTATGAAAACATGAGAGCTTGCTCCAATTGCAATTTACTAACAATTGGTTACTTATCTCCTTTCAGTAGCTTACTTCTGTGTTATCTCAGAAGTGCAGTGGGGTTGCTTGATTTATAGACATACTTCAGTACAGTTGCTTATTAATAAAGCAGCGTGGTGTATTACTGCAGAATAAATATGTATACACTTAAGCACTTTTAAGATCTGTTCTTGATGTGCTGTATCCAAGAGCTATGATATGATTTTTATTTCAGATGCATAGTTTACCCAAGGCCTTCCAAGAAGCAAAAACTTACAACTGAATGCAATCAGAAATCAGGGAAAAATAAACAATATAAAAAGTTTGTAATCTTCTCATTGCTGGCTTTTGAATAAGATTAAGGCAACATGTTGGACAGTTGTAAACCAGATGCCTTTTGTAAACTGCTACTTGGCATGGAGACGGTACTCCTGTCCATTGGACCACTTATTTCATATTTATTGCTACACAACCATGTACCTCAGAAAGATGAATACCTTGTTTATAAGAAAATAATTTAGAAATAATAATTTATTTATAAAATAATTTATAAAAGTAATTTTTTATCCATGCAAAATAACGATTACTGTAAATCTTTTGATACAACATCACTTACCCCTGTTTCCTCTTGATCATTGTTCT
>JAYJMH010062103.1:0-12089 GCA_036873815.1 Phacellophora camtschatica | reverse complement strand
AACAACATTTCGTAGATTAGACAATCTGTTTTCCCTCGACATTTGCGCAATATTTTGAATTGTTTGTGCAAATTCTCCGGCTGCATTCCATGTTGTTCTTTAAAATGGCAACCAATGGCCGACGCTTTGTGTTCCTCAATCCTTTGTAGCCAATAATTAAATTCTTTGTAACCAGTTTTTCACAATATTGAGCCCATATACTGTATGATTATAAATACACAGGAAGAGGACGGGTTTTAACCAAGCCGAGGTACCTAAATATCCATCTCACAATCCATCTGTAAGTCATTGCACGAAGATTCCTAGAAAACAAGTAAATATACTGTTTCGTAATATTTATTAATTTTCCCAAATTGACCAAACAACAAAGTTACCAATTTCTAAAATAACAACAAGATTTTTTGGGCTTGGTTTCATTGTTGGAATTTTTAATCTTTTCATATTTTGGGAATCCAAGACACAAACTATTTTGTGGACTTAATATATTGTAATATAAGATAATTTTTAAAATCATATTTTGCTATCTTCTTTGACAAAAAATAGATATAGCTTGACATTATTTCTTTAAGTTCGACATGGTAATGTGATACTTCTATTGTTGATCATTAAATTGTTGCTTAGTAATACTTTTAGTTAGTTTTGCATGATTGCCCTGTTGCGTTTGTTTTCTAAATGTATTACATAATGATGTATATTATATATATTGTTAAGTTAGATTTCTTGCCATTGTTGTAAAAGTATGTATTTGATTGATAATTTTATTTGAATAAATATCTTACTGATCTTTGCTTGTATTTTGCTTCCGAGAATAATAAAAATAATTTATCTTACTTACGATTCACTCAGAGGAATTGTTCCATGACACCGATCTCACAATTGGGATGGCCGAATTCCATCTTCATCCTCCGACCATCTCTCTCGATCGCCATTTTAGCTTCCCCCTCCTTGTCCGAATTATCTGCCAATGAAACCAATGGTTTTCGAGGGTATGGTAAATATTGTCTGCCAGTTGCACTCATGAGTCTTCCTCTTCACTTTCCACAAAATTTGAAATCATAGAACTCGAAGATTCAGTCTCAAATATGTTTAAAACACTTGCAACGAATTTATTGCGGTACTTTTTCTTGTTAAAAATGATCTAAATTTCCTCACGACACAACTACTTTGCGGCACCTACGGCAAATCGGACCCAGTTCTCTGAGACATAATTTAGAGCAAAAAATCGACATTAAAATGGTTCTAACTCGAAAAAGGATTTAGTGTTCGAAAATTTCATGCTCATTTTTGTGATCAGCACACTCGAATTGGTTGGATGAGCAAAGAAAAATTTTCGTGTCATGTGCACTTAAAAGGCGTTCAATGAACAGCGACATAGTCTTATTGACAGCACTAAAGCAATATCAACGCCATGTAATCCATCACATCTTGCCAATAGAAATATTTTTGAAACTATTATGAATGGCGAATCATTTGTTTCAAACACGAAAGTTATACACGTGAAGCAAGGGTGAATAATGTTTTGACCAATCAGAGTCCATGCTGATTTACATCAGTAGCCAATCAGAGTTCTTAAAAGACAATGAAATCTTTCATAAACGTCATTTATGGCGGCCATATGGGGGCAGAGCTGTGGCAAAATGCTCTACGGTTTCCGATTTGCTGCAAGCGGTTGTTCTTCACAACAAACCAAACCAAAGTTTTTTTCAAAGAAGATAGGTTGCTCTAGGTTTCCATCGCTCGCATTTTTAAATTTCGACTTAAACCCTGTTATACTGATGCTGAAATATGGCTAATATTGTCCAATCTGTGGTGCTTTTGCATGCACAATATTCAGAATTCGAAACACGCGAGACACAGAAGACCGCAAGAAGAATAATATCAAAGCTGACCTTCCAGGGAGAACGCTTCCAAAGCACAGAAATTAGTCTGCACAAATTAAAAACTACAAAAAATATCGTTTGGCAACGTTCTTTGTTATATACATGCACATTTTGCTGCCAGAGAACACTGGAAATTTAGCCAGCAACTTGCGTGAACTGACATTTTCAACAACATCACAACAACCACGACAATGGTGGGAATCTCCTCGTGTGGTAAATCCAATCGACATCGCCTCATGTCACATGGCATAATTCAAAGCATTATTTTTCTCTTTCCAATCAAAACCCTGGCTTGAATGGTATTATAAATTAAATTTATATATTAATGTTTTTTTTATAAAATGTGCAAGTTGTGGGGGGGGGGATCAGTATTCAAAATAATTTTATGAACATTTTATTTGGGGTGGACCACAAAAAATTAATTCTTTCACAAAATGTCCACTTTATGTGAGCAGAAAAAAGCAGTGAAAAGCATGGGCGTTTTTCAGCAAAAGTCTAAGGTTCAGTTTTATACGGAGAACTAATCCTAGCATGCTCCACTCTGGAATTGAGTTTTTTTCCACCAAAGATTTTTTTCAGAAAGCTTCTTCACAGATTTTCATATCGACAGATAGTCCATTATTTTTGTCACTACTCTGGCATATTAAAACTTTATTTTATAGAAAGTTGATCTCTCTTTGGGTCATAAATGAATGAAAATAAATAAAATGATCTTCATGTTTTATATTTATGAATAGCCTTTTTACTTTTCACTGGAAGGTAAACTTTCAAAGATCCTTCAATTGCCACTGCTTTATCTGTTTCAGGTTGGGATTGTAATGAGAAATAAACTTTTGGATGTCTGAGTTCCTTCTGTTTCCATGAATGATGATTATTCAAGAATATTCTGTATGCAAGATTATTACATGAATAACGAAATTAGAGTTTCTTTTTCCTTTTTTTTCTCTTACTTAAGGATACATCTACAGAGAGTTTTAATAGCAATTTTCAAAATCTAAAATGTTGAGGTCCCCTTTTTAAATTTAGGATACACATTTTGTTATATAAAGCTCATGTAACGTAATAAATTTTATGTTTACAAGATCTTGTAAACAATCCCGGAATTTTTGACAAATCAGAATTGAAGATGAATAAACTTCTGATTAAAATGTAATTTTTGACGCCAAACTTATATTCATGAATTAAAATTATGTTGTCGTATTCAAGTGATCGTGTTTCCAGGGGAGAACATAGGGGTGACTTTGAGTCAGTTGCAAAAGGAAAGAAGAAAAGTGGAGCAGAAGTCTGTTTGAAATTTAGTGAAAAAATACAAATTTCGAGGGGAAAACACTTGCTAATTCTTGCAAATAAGCAACAAGACCTGAAGGAAACGAGGCGATGTCGTTTGGATTCACCACACGAGGGGATTCCCACCATCGTCCTGGTTGTTTTGATGTTGTTGAAAATGGCAGTTCACGCAAGTTCTAATGTTCTCTGGCAGCAAAATGTGCTTGTAAAGAACGAAGAACGTTGCCAAAGGATAATTTTTGTAGTTGTTTACTTGTGCAGACTGATTTCGGTGCTTTTGAAGCGTTTTACATGGAAGATTAGCTTTGATTTTATTCTTGCTCCGTCTTGTGTGCCTGGTGCGTTTGGAATTGTGAATATTTTGCATGCAAAAGCACCACAGACTGGACAATATTAGCCATATTTCAGCAGCAGTATCACCGGTTTTAGGTCGAAATTAAAAAATGCAAGCGATCGAAACCTAGAAAAGCCTTTATTCTTTGAAAAAAAAATTTGTTTTGGTTTGTTGTGAAGAACAACCGCTTGCAACAAATCGGAAACCGTAGAGCATTTTGCCACGTTTATGGAAGATTTCATTGTCTGTTAAGCACTCTGATTTGCTACTAATGAAAATCAGCGTGGACTCTGATTGGTTAAAACATTACTCACCCTTGCTAACACATGTAACAAAACGCTTTTTTTGTATTTGCCTAATTAATTTTTATTTACAAACTGATATTATGTAATTTTTTTTTTTTTTCAAGGTTGGTTTACGCAATCAAAACCTGCTTGGTTTTATCCCTTTTTATTCTAAATCACAAAACTAATATGTTTTTTGATATTAGGGAATGCAATTGTATGGGTGTAATTGTGTAAACCATCCTAAGGTCAGCTATTGGTTGCTATGTGTTGACATGCCCCTGTCCTATTGTTTTTGTAAATATTCATTTTATTCATTTTAAAATAGAAATAAACTTTTAAATACCCCCCCAGTTGAGATACGTGATACTCAAATATAGATAAGTAAAATAAAATGGATGGTGTTCTGACACACCCATCATGACGGAAATGGAAACGGAATTTGAAAATGTCATAAATAAAATTAGAACTATTAAATAAAATTACAAAATAACAAATACAATTATAAAATATCGATAGACCAGCAAACGTAACGGAAACTGCAACAATAAATATTTTAATAAAATTATTTAATGCTAGTCACTACTAGATAACTAGTATCAAAGGTTACTAACTAGTCTCATGATTTCCTTTATGACTGAATACAAAAATACTCTGTAATAAAGTAAAGTAGACAAAAATTTTATGTATATTGCAAAGCCTATTGTGCTATCACGGGACCTTTAGATGCCCGTATTTAGACATTAAAAAGTCTAAAATTTGATAGTAAGATCAATGGACTGAAAATTAAATCATCTTTTGCGTAATATAAAATTTAATGAATTTTGATAATAATATCAATTTATAATTTCAATAAAGTCATACTTTTAATGATGACACATTTCAAATAATTAAGTATAAATATATGCAGGGTATCACAAAAAGGGTACGGATTTAACTGAGTCTTTTAGCGATGAAAATGTTACGTAAAACACTATGAAATATGTCTGATCTTACTAGTTGATAGTTAACTTAATTAAAAATATCTTGCTTGAAATTTTTGATGCCTTGTTACTTGAGATATTTATGTTGAAATTGGGTGTCGCACTCAAACCGGAACTTAAATAACTATACATTTCTAGAATATTAGCATGGAGGAACGCCTATTAACCGCATTGGTCTTTATTTATCTCAAGAAAGCTTTTGACACTGTTTGTCATAAAAATAATCTTGAATATAATTGAAAAGAACTGTTTCAAACTCCTTGAGCAAAATTTGTTCAAATTTTACTTAACAAATATACCAAAATTTTGAAAATATAATGGAGTAGAACCTGCATCCTTATATATAAATATTAGAGTACCAGAAGGATTGTGTTTCGGACCACTGCTATCTCTTCTTTACATGAATGATCTATCTCACTAGACAAAGTATGCTGGTGATACAACAATCCCTTATTTTTATCAAAGCTTTGATGAAATAACCAAATGCTTTGAATGATGACCTTGTTAAACCTTGAGAAGTGGTTGCATGGAAATAATTTATTTTTGAACTCAGTTAATACTCAAGCTGCAATAGCAGGAATAAACAAAAACTTACCGGACATCAAACAGAAAATTGCACTCGTACAATAAAAATTGGAGTTCAAATTTTAAAATGGGATACTGTTAACTGCCAGGTACTGATCCATCTACGATTAATAAAATTTCCATCTACTATTAATAAAATTTCTTCTATACATGACGTAACATGAAAATAATAAAAGTAACAGAAAATGTACAAAGCAGCAAATATAGCAATGCCAATAATTACAGTTAATTATAAAATATCCTTATTATGGCTAACGAGGACAAATAGCACTCTTGATGCCAATGAAATCAGCGCCATCAAAAACCACAGGTTACCAACATATACTTTTCAGGTAGGTAGCGTGTTTCAAAATAAAACTCAGACAATGCTTGCCTAAGGTATTGAAACACTTGGAGATGTTTCCATCGTTTGTAATGAAATATCCCCCATCCCCCCTGAACAATGTTGTTGTTTTATAAGTTCTACGGCATTTATGACGGAAAACGTGTTTGGACAGTCATGCAATGCAACAAAATTTTTTTGGGGAGAGGGAGTTCTCCACTGGACTGTCATAGGTACGGAAAGTATAATTATATGTATGTATGTATGTATGTATTTTTATGCCACAAAATTAAAATTTACAATATAATTAAAAAAAAAGAAGTATAAAATATTACAGGCATGGATCAATTACAAGAAATTACAAAAGTTAAAATACACTTAAATCTAATCTTTTAAAACCACATACCCCTAAACTAAAGTGGCAGGTATAGCATTAATAGCCATCGGAAGACATTGATTCCTTAATGGTCCCCTTTAGCGGTTTGTGGTGAAAGAAATAGTTTTATTCTAGATGAAAGAAAAATGTTTATTTATATATTAAAAAGAAAAAATAAATAATTAAAAAGAATACATGTTCTTATTAAACCTATCATTAATGACAAATGGAGGCATTGTTTTCCTTTTCCTGTATATTTAACATAAAAACGCTTTTGATCGTGTGCTTAAAAGTGTTCTTATTGCTTGCGGACTTAAGATCTGTGGATAGATTATTCCATAACTTAGGCCCAAGATATGATAAGCACTTTTGACCAGAGTTACTTTTACGAAAGGGGAGGTGTAGCCTGTCTTTCGATCTTCGAGTGGAACGGCTCTGCTCGGCTGCTGGCTCGAACATTTCTGAAGAATATGCTGGTAATGTGTTATTAAAAAAGCTGAAAATATTTGCACAAATACATTGCTCAAATCTTTCTCTCGTTAGGAGCCAATTGATTTTTTGGAAATGTTTGGCTTCCAAGTGTGTTGTGCTTTTTAAATTCAAACAAAAACGAACACATTTGTATTGTGCTGTTTGGATTCTCTTGGATAGCCTGTTGTTCAAAATGGGGTACCATGCCGCACAGGCGTAATCAAAATGAGGCTGGATGAGGGCGTTTGCTAGCAGTCTCGGAAGTCTATAAGTTAAAAAGGTTTGTTTTCTGTACAGGAAAGCGAGCCTGCCATTGATTTTAGCAAGCATTTTTGTTGCCATTGGTTCTCCAAAAAATCCTTCGTCCAGAATGCAACCGAGATATGTAACCTGGGAGTGCTGTTTGATCTGTCATTTCTATTAATTTTTAGTTTGTTCACGTTCTTGTTTTTGCTGCGCGCAAATAGTATTATAATATTATTCCATAAAATCAAGAACGTGTTCCAAGGATTTTTGGCAAGCATTGTAGGCCATCTTGAATGTGTTAGAAACTACAATAGATATAACAAGGAAAATTTCCCAAATTGTTCTTTTGGGTATTTAGCTTTTGAAATTTAACAATAGCAATTAATTGGGCACGTGATTGGCTGCTTTGGAACCAAAGAAAAATTATGTCATTTTATTTAGTTTATTACTCGACTAATTATACCTTTTAGAAATTTTCTGTTTCTATTTTTAGAGCAATTGGAGTAAATTATTAGAAACTAATAATTCTAGCTTACTCGCATTATTACTATTTCAAATTTAAATTGACTCAAAATAAATAAACTAAAGAGAAAAAGCATATTTTCTCCAATTATTAAAATTTGCTGACTTCAGCAATAATATACAAAAGATTTATCAAATGAAGTACTTGTCAATAGTAGTCGAGTAGTGCATGTTGTAGATAATTCCAAGCCCTCACTTCAAATATATTTTTTCTTTTCTTTGTTAACCACTCTCCAGATAAGTTATATTAGTCACGTGCTCAAATTCAGAACAATGAAAAAGTCAAATTAAATTTTTCGCTAAATTTTCCTAAAAGTCAAAATATTTGGGCATAATATCTTGTGCCGTTTTAAAGCAGTTTAGAAGAGGTTTGTATGGGGGCCAAAGACCCAGTGCCCCTGTACGAATTGGGTTTACTAAAAAAATTGAAACACCAGAGTCCCAGTATGAGTTGGGTTTAATGAAAAAGTTTCAAACAAATGCAACTCCTCAAGTTAAAAATCATGTTAATTATCCTGTTCCTGCAAATTTGATTTTGTTCCTGCAAATATAATAAAATCTGTTTTTGCAAATCGAATAAAGTCTTTGTTAAAAACGCCTGTCACTCATTTTCTTGATTGATTGCATAACAAGCTGTATCATTCTGAGTCACAAAGACATTGCCTTTTGGCTCACGATTTCCTACAACAAGAAATGAGAGGAATATTATCAATGGCAGGGTGCAGACAGGTGGATTGGGATGATTTAGCTAAAAATATTACAATTAATTTCTCACTATGATAAATTTTGATCATGTAAATAGGTTGTTCGATTATCTTGAGGAATATTTTGTCCCTTTCCTTTCAAACTGGCCATCCAAGTTCTATGTTTGTCTGATGGTCCTTGATTCATATGATCATCTTTAAAATCTTATCTACTTTTTTGGTCCACTTCATAATTTTTTAATACAAGAAAAAGAGGTGTGTTGAAGTTTTATGGTAAATTCAGTTGTCTTTATCCACTATTTTTACATGGAAAAAAAGACCTTGTTAAGAAACACAAGCCATTAAGAATTGATTTTCTTCTTGTATGGTGGCTGGTTTATTGATCGAGATGAAATGAAATGATGAAATCTTAGGCGCATTTACTCATTGTAAAGATGTTAAATTGCTGACATCGGTGAATCATTCGGACAATACATCACTTCAACGAACCGCGACCTCCAATTCACGAGGGGATCTGGGTTCCAAGATCGGGTTGAAAATAATTACAATTTGCTTACAATACAACATATACCCATTCCAAAATACAGCACTATGATGTTAAGAAAATGTCGTAAAAACCTTCATTGTGAAGGTACGTATGCATACTATTGAGGAAGATATTTTCTGAGTAGATGGGATGATACTGTGCAGTAGCAATTATTTTAAACACAATTGTGACGTAGACATTCAAATGATCCTTCGCTGAAGTAAAATGAAAATATCATTCTCCAACAAATTCCACACAGATTGCAGGTATGCACTGGATAGTTAGACCAATAATATATTTTTTTTTATCATCTACTTGCTATGTCTGGAAAACTGTATTGTTAATGGCATTTAACGTTGCTTTGCATTTTGATGTTATTTTTGGCACTGGGAATATATAAAGGAAACAAACTGGGAAAATTCACGAAAAGTCTGTCAGTTCTTTGGATAATATAGAAAAAAATTATTTTCATGGGAATTCAATATTAAATCTTAGAAAAGAATGAAAGATACAATTATAAATGAACACATAAGTCAATCACTTTTTTCATCATATATGATAACTCTTTGGCCTATTATTAATTATTAATATCATTATGACACACACCGCACTTTCGCTCTAAATTTATATAAACACACACATCAAACAACCCTGACCAAACTCTACTAAACTAAACAAGATTACCCATTTCAAAAATCAAAACCATTCCAGGTTGGAAGACATATGTGGGACTTTGGATGCACATAACTGAAACATAAGTGTCTTATATTTGCAACAAACAAAACAGAAGATACATTTGGATAAAAAATCACTTTCTATATATTTGCTTCAAATATCCAAAATTATATCTACCTGTTCCTTTCAAACTTCTACTGTTCCCTTTAAAATATTTTCCAATTTGCAGAGTTGTGGCAAATTTTATGAGGGCGCGCAAATTGCTAAAAGTCCAGTATAAAAAATCCTCAAAATTTTGGCTGTGTCCCTCTATAAGGTAGCTTTCTAACTGGAAAATTTTGCTTTTTAAAGTAGTATTTTGGGGTAAGTTTAGATTGAAAGCAGATTATGGTTATGAATTTAAAGCAATAATTTGGTTTTGTGAATGTTTAAAACCGGTTATACACTCCCAGTGAATTAAGCGACAGAGATGGTGATCAATAGATCTAAAGATATGTTGCATTTAATTATTTAAAGTGATAGAGGATTTAAATGTAGCATTTTGTGTACAATTGACACACAGTTTCTTTGGAGTAATTAATTTAAACTAAGGTCCAAAACTTTTAGACTTTTAACTTTTAGACGTAAAACTTAAAATTTTAGGGGTAAAATTGAATGTAGTTTTTTGGGGCACCTCTGAGATGCACACCTCCAAAAATTTCTAAAAACGCCGAAATTTGGGAAAATTTAACATATTCAGGCAAAGTTTGGGCAAATTTTAAAGAACATACAATATTGTTTAATAAAACAATGGAATATATAAAGGAAACAATGACAAAAAGTCGGGAAATTTTGAAACCAAGATAGCACACCCCATTCCTTTTCTTTTGCTGAGTGAGAACGCACGCGCACGCCTCCAACATGCCTAACGTTTAATCGCACGTCTAAACACTTTTTGGATAGCTTTTACACGTATGCAACAAGTTTACAGTACCACAAAACTACAGTGATGAAGTGTTTGGTGTACATATAAATAGACCCAGCTGTTCGAAATTTCAACCATTGGTATTAAAGCAAAGTGGTCAAAATCACCCATCTGGTAAAAATATTGGAAGATATCTCTGAAGAAAATTCAGTTAAACTTTGAAAATTATTTTTCAAAGTAAAATACAGTAATTGAACAAATGACAGAAAGATTCAATATGGTTTTATAGATTATCAATTCTTAGCATACGAGTGAATACTTACATTTGGTCACAAATAGCTTTATTACCACTATAGTCAATGTTCCCACCGTAGCCGAGCGGCAACAAAAGTTTACCGAGAACAATTGTAAAATATGTTTAATTTAAAATATGTACCAGTAACTGTTGGGGGAATTTAACATGAAGTACATACAAGAAGCAGCATGTTTGAAACTTACGAAAATATCGTAAACACGCTTTTGTATAAGCCAGAGGCGGATTCGGAGGGGTGGTATGGCACCCGTCAGAATCTTCTAAGATTAAGAATTTTTGGGGCTAAAAACTTTTTCGGTCGTCACATGAATATTGTGTGGGGATGCTCACGCTCCCTCGCAGCGTCTGTAAAATTTCTGTTTTATGAAAATTTACAATGAAAAAATCAAAAGAAAAAAAGTCAAGATTCAGCATTTTTGAAAATTAATCTTGACATAAATGTGAGACCATCTATGACAATGATGGAAGGTAGCTTCCAATCAAATTGCTTTATTTTTTTATATTGAACCAATCATAGCTTTAGAAAACAGCAAATTCCGAGCACCCGTGAGCAAGCAATTGGCAATGCAATTTTTCTGTGTGAGACAATCAGGAGTTGAATTTGGAATGCCTTGAGCACTCGTATCAGTCAAATCACTCTCTTAGCCAATCGTCTTAGCGTATTCTGGGGGTGCTCAAGCAACCCTGTCAATCATCTGAGTCCAAGCAGTTTAGAAGTCCAGCGGAGGAGCTTACTTTCAGGAAAGCAATAATCAATAATGGCTAACATAAAATCATAGTATCATTGTCATTGATGCTGCTGCTCTACTTTGTTGAGCTGCGTGCAAGAAGTAAGGGAATCGTGTGGGTGGCAAGTTGATGAGTTTATCACCTTACAGTTTTCGCTGCTTTCACAAAATTCCGTTTGCCGTTGCAAAATAAAGAAAGGCCTTTTACTCAGGCCCTAATCATCATGTCTCTACTATACTCTCTCTCATCTCCGGCATGATCCTATTACTGAGATCATACAATTGCTTTTTTACAGCCTGAGCAGATGTTTGATCCTTAAAGGGGAGGACTATTCTTATGGGAATTTCCTTCTCCTTTTTCTTGTCTTGCTCTTGATCAGAATCTTTGGTTACCTTTTTATTAACAAAACTTCGAATTGTTAATTGTATTAGGGAACCAGGGTAATTTAAATGCGAAAACACATTGACTCATCTATTTACCTCAACATCGAATGCTTGACAATCTGATGACAACCTGTACGCTTCAACATTGTTACTTCAACATTGTTACTAACAAAGCACGCTTGTATTTATTGTCAACATTGCTTTGAAAGTGTAACAGTAAACCTGTGTCTGTAGGCTTCTTATAAACCCTTGTTTTCAGTATACAGTCAGATTTCTCAAGTTCCAAAACTAGAAAAGGCAAAATATTGTAGTTCGCAATTTCCATGGTGAACTTGAGGGAAGAATGACATTTATTCAATGTAGTGAGAAAGCTTTCGGCTGTGAGAAAGATTTCGGCTATAAGTCAATTGAAAGCAAGGGATGACATTATCATCATAAAGCCTGATTAAGGTTCGGGTGTCATCATAATGGATAAATCAGAGTATTCGCGATTGCTCAAAGAGGCATCCATCAAAGACGAAACAAAATTCTCACCGGTTAGTCTTGAACGACCTAAGAAAAGAGG
>JAYJMH010062092.1:0-12091 GCA_036873815.1 Phacellophora camtschatica | reverse complement strand
GAAAATTCAAATTTGCCTCCCATCTAAAACCAGAGGTTTTATTTTTGGCCTACGTTTTCAAAAGATCGTGTTGTAGGATTTGCTGAATGGCGGCGGTGTTCCAGACAACATACTTTGTTTTTGAAAACACAGTTCTGAACGAGGATTTCAAAAAGAATCTTGAAAATCAGTTATCCATGACAAAATATTTTGAAAACTAAAATGGTTGCTTCATTTTGGTAGATTTTTGGTGAAAATTCTGAAAAATAGGGTAAATCACTTTTCATTATTCGGATTTCTTTCTAAACTAGGTATAAATTTTTAAGTTGACTACTGAGAAATATTTTAAAACTTGTTTCAAATAAATTTGGGTTAAACTGGCAGCGATAGCCTTGATCAAAGCTGTTACCTTTTTTGGGACCCAGTAGGGAAAGGAAACTCAAGCTGAGGGTCAGGAAATTGACTATAGATTCATCTTTTAATGAATACAAAATATATCAACATTTTAATATTAAATTTGTGTTTATTTTGACTGCTGGGGAAAGGGCTTAACTTGACGTGATATGTTTAACTTTTCATTGTCAACGCTAATAAATTATATTTATTAATATTTTGCTGCTAAAATTGTGCCATGTTGCCATTAGTCTCAGATTATTTTTTATACTATGTTTTTATAGCAATTGTGTTTTGTTTTCAGCCAACAAGAAACGGAAATCTGTAAGTGGCAATGATCCAACAGGTCCACCAAATAAGATTCAAAACATCAACTTACCTGAAATAACTACGCACAAAGGAAAACTAAATGAAATAGCACAGAAACAAAAACTGAAACCTCCTGAATACAGTGTAACTGGGAATGGAATTAATTTCTTGGCCACCGTAACATTTCAGGAACGTCAGTTTAAAACAGTTATGCCAGTCACAAAAAAGAAACTAGCAGAACAAAATGCCGCACAAGTTGCCTTGTTTGAGTTAGGGTTTATCACTGAGAAACCGCGTGGTTGGATTGCAGATAGTGATGCTTTAACAAACAGAGAATGGTGGAAAGTCAATGGTCAAACGGTCAGTGAACCAACTTCAAACCAAACGGGCGACGCAGATGCTGGTATGAGCATTTTTTTCATTTGATTTTTTTCATTGATTTTTTACCTTTAATGCTATACTTCAGGCCTAAGAACATTTTGAGCACTGAGCTCTATACTCAGCGAACGCTTTGACATCAAAGTATTTAAAGCAACTTGCAAGAGTATTATTTGCAAATTTTTCATTTCTGGAGAAGTGTGCCCAGGGGGGCAGATAGGTAGGGGCGTCTGGGATTTCGATAATATATTTTTGGGTCTGAAAAATGTTTCATCAAAAAATTAATTTTTTTTGGTAGCATAGAAACGTTAATAAACAGATGTTGTAGGATGCAAAAATGGTCTAGTCAGGGCGCTGCGCTAGACTTGCCCCAAGTCTATTCTTTCTTAATCCGAGAAAAGGGACTTGAGATAAACAAACGAGAAAAGAACCTGAAGGAACTTGAGATAACTGATGGAAGCTGAGGAGGAGGGAAAAATGAAACGTAATGTTATATTTTTGGGTTTGCTTTTTTGTTCAATTATATTTTTAGGTCAGTTTAAGATTTCCTCAGACATGCCCCCTACCCGAGTTAATTGTTAATGCCTCTATCGCTCATTAGCCGGTGAACAGGTCCTACGTAAACAAAAGCAAAACAAAAACAAAGCAAACATGAAAGCGCCAAATTCTACTGGGTTTAAGGTACAGCCAGAATATTTAATATTGCGAGAAATACTTTGACCCTTTCTTTAATGCAAAATAAGCAAGATTGGTAACGAGACGTTTATGATCAATTATAAACGTTTTAACTTTTCTGGTTCATCGGTAATTTTATCAATTCTGTCTGCAGCCGTCCCCGATAAAGCGAACCAACGTATTGCCAAGCAAGATCCGCCATGGATCACTGCTGAAGTGAAAACGGCTATAACTCGTAAGCACAGAGTCTATCGGAAATTCGTTCAGCGCGGGAAAAGAGAAGAGGAATGGGAGCAAGTGAAAATAGTTCGAAATATAGCAACAGAAATGATTAGGGATGCTAAGGAAAAGTACAATGAACGTAAGAAAAAAGCTTTATTGTACTCTTGTCATTTTGAAAATGGGTCTATCGTTTCAAGGAAAAGTATCTTCAATCTACGCAAGATGTAAACCTGGTCACCCCCGGGAAGGGATATTTGCATGTTGATAAACTACATAAAACGTTTATAGTTTCAGGGAGTAAGTGTAGACGTAAATTTGAGTTAAATTGAGTTGGTTTGCACATGCTAGGGAGGTTTAAATCCAGGACGAGCTTAAATACGAATACAACATGGAAAATTATTGAGTTTAAAATTTAAAGAATGAACCGGTGAAACATTTTTTTCCTATGGGACATCAGAATGCTGTGATTTTCGAAAAACAAGCGTAAGACTGCGAGAAGAAGAGAAAATTGGCTTAATTATAGCAATATCGAGAAGGCATAATCTATGAAGAACCTTTGACATGGCGAAACTAGAATAAAGTGTTTACAAATGAAACTATTGCTTGCTCTAAATCGTCTGTTTGAGTGTTGGAGTGCATTTTCCAACCTTGCACGTGCAATTGACCTCGTGCTGAATCTAAACCAGGGAGTAACAGTAATAATAATTATTCCCTGACCTAAACCTCCCTCTATCTCATGCTAACTAGAAATCAATAACTTGTTTATTGGAAATAAGCTTGGCAGGGAATTGGTTAACTAAAGGCAGTTATTTTCTCCATGTTTTTTGCCTGCATACAGGATACATGAACAGCCAAATGTTTTTGCAAAGAGTTTTGCTGTGATAGCACTTTATTTCTAAATATGGTGCATTTTTTTCACTTGCTGAGAGCCCGTCGACAACGAGGAAAGATCGTCTTAGTGTTGGGATCATCCTAGTTACAGGATTGTCTTTGAGTGTAGCATTCGGGTTTCTATGTGAGGGAAATTCAAAAAGATAATGGAGGCGGATCATGCTACTACTAGGATGATCCCAGAGATAATTCTTTCTTTTTGTAAACAGACTCTAAGAGAACTTGCCAATCAGGGTGCCTCCCGTTTTCAGTTCAACTTTTGTTGTGTTTAACGAAAAATCTGTTTATGAAACTCAAGGCCTTGTGATTCATTTTCTTCTTTCTTCTGAAAAAGGAGACTTAGTTTAATTCTACGATTTTACAATAATAGTTTCCATTTAAACTATTATTGTAAAAACGTAGAATTGCTCCAAGTGATTGGGATATATAAACTAACTTAAACAGCAGTCTATTATCTAACTTTTTGTTTGTTGCATTGCTTTTTGGATTTTATTTCTTGCATGAAAGACCCTGCTGCATTTTTTGTTGTGAATGACAGACCTTGAATTTTGGCCAGAACGATAGGAAAACAATCAGTTAATTTCGGAAGAACAATAGCCGGAAGTTGAAATACGAGTTTAGTCATAAAAATTTTAATTATTCTAATTATTCTAATTTAAATTATCATTACCAGAGACTCTTTGAACATGTCCAATTTTTTATGTAAAACTTGGTATGTGAAGAGAAATTTATTAATTTAACTTGACTATTCGTGCTGATATGGAAAATATGAGAAATCGTTTCTTTAAATTTCAGGTGTGAATTCTGTTGGTGACGAAGCAACCACCATAACTGCTCCAGAGCAAGTTGCTGATCTGGAAACCATGGCTTCTCCCGTTCAGGTTGCTGCTCGAGCTCAGGCGGTCACTCTAACTTCACCAACGAGTGTAGCTGCTCCAACGCAGGTTGCTTATCCAAACTCCGTCGCTGCTACAACTCCTCTTGTTACTCAAAGAAAACCACCTCAACAGAATTATAAAAATAAGCTACAAGAACATTTGCAAAGGAAGAAAGCCCTTTTGCCAGAATATTCATCAAAACTGGAAATGGAGGGGTCTCCTGGTTTCTTGTCTACAGTGATCGTAGAAGGTTTACCGTACACAAGTAGTAAGATGCCTACAAAAAAAGAGGCAGAACAGGACGCTGCGCGTATTGCCATGAGTTGTTTGGGTTTGTTCATTTCGTAGTTACATAGAATATCGATTATTTTACGAAGGAAATTACAACGAAAAGAGTGCCCCATTTTGTTTCGTGCGACGATGACGAATGAAGCGAGATATGTCGTAACCCAAATAGATTCGAGGCCTATCAAATCTGATAGGAAGGATTACCTGTATTGTAGGCGAATTTTGAAACAATTTTGGTAGAATTATTTGTTAAAGTTAAAGAGGAAGTTATGAGGCATCGCATATAAGATTTTTTAAAGGGTCAAACTTTGTCAAACGTACGTATGCACGACAAGAAACTACATATATAAACAAACAAGGTTATAGTTTGATACCTTGCACCCGGTAGATGGGTTGTGCCATGGCTAAACTAGTTTCATAAACGTGTATGACTTGGCTTGTCATTCAATATTTGCCCGTTTATCAACTCGAAAATAAGCTTCGGGCGGCCTTGGGGCCTAAATAGATTATGTGTAGTTTTATGAATAGTACTGTTGTGAATATTACATAGATGTACAGGTGAATGGAAAACTGGACATTTCTGTCTTGGCAATGTGCGCGAACCATTTAGATTTTTAACTTTGTGTTTTTAAATTAGATTAACAACAAAGAAATTTTATAAAATAAAAAAACAGATATGAAGAGATATGATTGGTGGATTTTAGATACCACCAGGTGGTCTTGATGATTTTGTTTTTGTTTGACGTTGATGTTGGAAGCATCAACTTTAAGTTTAATACCTTGTTTGCAAAAATATGCCAAGTAATTCCTATGCTATGCTGGAGGAAAGCCAACGTCAATGGCTTTTTCAAAGCCATAATTAAGTATTTTCAGCGGATTGCAGCAGCATGAATTCTCTATTTATAGTTTTATTGAGTATAACTCGACGATTATCACGTAGATTTTGGCAAACAAGGTGTCAAGAAGTCTCTTATATCAAATTCAAACATAAATAGCAAAGCAGTATCAAAACTATACTCCTTAACATCAACTTGTCGAACATGCAAACATTTGTTTGTGTCACCCATTTTGTACAGCATTGCATCTTTTTTATAACATTGAAATCGAAGTTTTTCCGAAATTCGTTTCGATAACAGGACGGAAACAGTTGCTAAAAGTTGTGGTTTTTTCGAAGTTTCAATTTAAAAGGCCTGTTCTTGTCATTGAAATGAACACACAGCTGGTTTTGCTTTCTTTTTTGATTTTTAGTGTTGCGTAAATTAATTTTAAGCTTACACTAAGAAGCGGAACTCTTGTTGTATTAAATGTTATTTTCGGTTTTTATTGTGTTCATTTATCATCCAATATGTACAATATAATGGTTTCCTATTTAGACAAATTTTTCATATTTCTTCACATATTTCTTTAAGAGCCGAAGATTTTGTTAAATGAAGATGTTTTGAAATGTTTAAAACCACAAGAAAAAGGTTTGAAGCCATTTTTTTTAACCTGCGTGAATCCCCTACTCCGTTGGGTTGAAATTTTTTTTCGGTTGAAGTGAATGAATTTACTGGCGTCAGAAAATTCAAGAAAATTCATCAACGGAAACAGGCTACATTTTTTAGAACCAGTTTTCAATAAATTCTACCGCAATTAAGAAGTCATTTTTAGACCCTCGTAGCCTTCCATCCTGATCAGTTTCCCAGGCCAACCAATTTTCCAGTAATTCACTCTATTCTGTATCATAACAGTGGGGAACCAAATTTAGGCTTCCAAAGTGGTGTTTTTTAAATACTTGGTGTTTTGTTTTATAAATAGCTACACGTTTTAAATAAAAACTATATTTTGTTTTATAGATAACCATAGTGTTTCATAAATAACAAAATCGTGTTTCACGAATAGGTACATAGTGTTTTATAAATAGCTACATGGTTTTTTATGAATAATGACTTAACAATGTGGAGTTTCATTAATAGCAACTTAAAACACAGTGCTTTATAAATAGCTATATGGCGTGTTATTAATAATGACGTAGTGTTTTATCTATAGCAGCGTGATGTTTTATCAATATTTGGCATCCATTTTTACTCAACCATTTCTAAACTTTCGGAAGGGAAGTGTATGGAAAGGTTTCCTAACTAATGCATTCCCGGGCATAATAGTTATTAAAAAATTGAATTAAAATAAGATGACAAACAAACAAACAAACAAATTTAGAAGCATAGTTGCACGTAGTCAATACTGTTCATAAAACACAATATAGTTATTTGTGAAATACTGTTGTAATTCATGAAACAGCATAGTAGCTCTTCATGCGCAGGAGCTTGTTGCTCTTTCATTTTTCAGACCAAAAAAACTGCCATGCCATGGATGGCGGATGGCGGCGGGAGTTTTCAAATACACATTTTGTGAAGAAATAATTATATGTGTCTGATCTCATTCTGTGGTTGCCGTGAAATTTTACAATTATAATCTTTCCAGACACTTTTCTCAATGGAACCTGTTTTAAAAAAGAGAAAATCCGTTGCAAATAATGGAGGGCCTAGTTCATTAGAAGATGATGGTGATAATGAAAAGGTTTACTTGGATTACAATGCAACCACACCATTAGAGCCTACAGTTTTGGATGCTATTTATTCATCACTCAAGTATGCGTGGGGAAACCCAAGCAGCTCGTACGCTGAGGGGAAAATGGCAAAGAAAATGGTCGATGAATCAAGAATTCATGTTGCACAAATGGTCAATGTGAATTTGAATGACATCTTGTTTACTTCAGGGGGGACGGAGGCTAATAATATGATTTTTAATTCCATAATACAGCACCATAGAAAAAATACATCAAAACTTCAAAAATTATGTCTAGACTCCTCAATTATGTTACCACATGTGATAACTTCAAATATAGAACATGACTCTGTAATTCTTGCTTTAAAAGCTTTTGAAATGAAAGGGCAAATTGAATTGACAGAAATTCCAGTTTCAAGAGAGACAGGTCAAGTGCTGCTCGCAGATGTCACAGGTGCTATTCAATGCAATACCATGCTTATTACAGTCATGTTGGCCAACAATGAAACAGGTTTGATACAGGTGTGTGAAAACTTACACCAGCCAATCATTTAATAGTTCCAGATTGGAAAATTTGCCTCTAGTAATTTCAGCCATGGTTTAAGCTGCACATTTCCTTAGAAAATAATAGGTTCATTGATTAATGCTGCAAATTTAGCTGCACAAACAATTTAATGACAGAAATCCCCAGCACAATATGCAAACTTTCCAATCTTGTAATTAGTTTTAAGCCTGGTTTCCATTTTATCACTCAGAGTCATTCCCATGGCTGGAATATTTTCCAGCAACTGGAGCAATGGGAACATTCAAATGGAAACTACACTTTATTTGATTATCCAATTGGTCTCCTTATCGAGCACAAAGCAATAGTTTATTTATGGAAGGACCACGCTTATCTGACATCAAATGTCTTTTAATGATTGGTCAGATAAAGATAGTTGTATTGCTCACATTGTGAAAAGGGGAATTGGAAAAACGTTACCCTTGTTGTATATATTAGATGCTAACTGCATGAGTATTTTGAAAGAAAGATTCTTTGAGAGAAAATCATGGCCAAAAACAGTAACAAAATTACTGTGGCCAAATGGATGACTAAGCCAACTGAAATGCAGTTGGGGTTTTTGCCCTCTATTGGCTCCACCCTTGTTGGCAAATTATGATATTGCTAACTTGCTAACTAATTTTCTTACAGCCAATAGAGGACATTTGCAAAGCTGTTAGTTCAATAAATAAGTCAAGATGCACTGCTGGAAAACCAATTATTTATGTCCATACTGATGCAGCACAAGCCATTGGAAAAATTTGTGTTGATTCTCAATTTATCAATGTTGATTATATGACCATCGTAGGGCACAAGTTTTATGCACCAAGAGTAGGCAAGGCATTTCTTCATATTTATATATTTATGTATTTTTTTGTTATGGCAGTTTTTATTGATATGTGCTGCAAATTTTTCCATAATAACAACCTTTATAAGAAACGTCAGGCTGAGAAAAATTATCTCAGAAATTACTAATACCTTTTAAGTCCAAAAAAGCAAGCAGGTGCTGAGCAGTTGACCTGAAAGACATTTTAAAGATATTTTTGAGAAAGTTGTTGGGGAAATCCTGTCCAGAAATAGAACAAATCCTGGCTGAAACTGAAGCTAGGTGTTCTCATAAAAAGCTTGCAAATCTTTCCGTTTTATGCTTGTTTTGTTCAACAAAATTATGTGAAAAAGGTTACTTCCTATTTATCAGCCACCAGAATTATTTTAGACATTTCATACAAACGAATAGCCTGCATCAGGCCCTTAGTTTTGCTACTGCGGAGGAGATGCCGAGAAAAAAGCCCACACATCGATATATCATTAGCCAAATTACGACTTGGGTAGTAAGTCCAACACACGAGCAAGAAATTGTTTCGTGGAGTTCCTTATAAGTTATATGTTTTGAATTTTTTTAAAGGAGCATTATTCGTTCGTGATCTTGGAAAAGAGAATGGCGCCCCTCTTTACGCAATGTTCTTCGGAGGTGGACAAGAAAGAAACTATCGTCCTGGGACTGAAAACACTGGAATGATCGCGGGACTTGGTGAGGGTTGTAGATTGGTGAAAGAAAATATAAAGAAATATTTCCATCATATGACAAAGGTATTATCTTAGTATAATTATATACTGTACTGTATATGTAAGTTACAACATATTTCTACCATTGTTTTATAATAAACAAAGTTCTTCGACAAGACATTTACCAGCTTTGCGACCTTTGAAAGTGGACTGAGACATCTTATCCTTCGTGCACTCGCATATAAGGAGGTCACATGGTGATATGATTGAAATGATCAATATTTATGACCCCGAAGTTACATCTGAATTATTTGAATTAGAAAAAAATTCTACGAGAGGACACGGTAAAAAATTTGAAAGAAGAGCTGAAATATACTTGCGACTGTAATTGCCTACGATGATTATTAACCAAGTTGGTAGCAGCTCACGAATATAATTTCCCACGATCATTTTACCAGAATTTTATTAATATTTTCTCCCCTTCTTTCTTGATTTCAATGTTGAAAAACCATCCACTACAGTTTTAGAATTACAGAGATCTGGAAATCTCAAACTAGACTAGCTACACGGTCGCTGTTGTATAATGCAATATCATTCTGTTTTTAATCGCGAAAATTTGTGAGGGACCCCTTGAATATAAAGGCATCGAAGTCCCGTAACCTACAACAGGTTACCTAGGTTACAGGTTAATTCGCTAGTGATTGAGGTGTTGGTTCATGGACGTTTTATCGAGAGAATATTCTTCACCGGTTTCCTTTTTCAGTGTATTTTGCTGAAATAAACTTTCGCGAAGTGTAAATCTTTGGTCATTTCGCGGAATGAACTTTCACGGATTTGCATCAAAAACTCGAAAACCTCAAAAAAATTTTCTCGCAAAGTATTCATTTTTGGATTTGATTCAATGAACTCACAGGTGTGAAATCTATTCTTTCCAGTTGTAAATTGCATTGTTTAATTCTTGTGGTAAACCTGGATTTTGTATCACGGAATCTGCCATTACTCATTTGTCTCAAATTTATCTCGATAGACTTACTCCAACTCTATCTTGTTAAATCACTACTGCGGACGAAAATTCTTCTGCGGAGGAGAAACTGAGGAAAGAAAACTGCGAAATATATAAGCTTTCTTTCATTATTTTCTTCTCTGCAGAAAATGATTCCTCCGCAGGAACAATTTTTATTTTACTTTAATTTTTTTACTGATTTAATGAAATAGACTTGAAGCAAGTCTATTTTCTCGACTGCCCGTTATCCCAAAAATTCGCTATTTCAAACAAATTTTAATTTTCCCTCGCCAGGCTTTCTTATGAAATACTGCCCGTTAACTATTATGGTTAATTTGAGCAGTCTCTGTCTCGAACATATTTATATTTTTCCGTGAGAGCTCAAGATAGCTGATGTCAACTGCAGTGTAATAATTGTTTGCCAATTTCTGTCATTTAAATACTCGTTCCTCATTTTCTTTGCAGATAAGAGACTATCTTGAAATGAAGCTCGAAGAAGCATTCGGGGAAAGAATACATTTCAATTGTCGATTTCAAGGATGTACTCGTTTACCAAATACTTGTAACATTTCCATTATTGGAAGTAACTTGCAAGGGAGGAAAGTTTTGGCATCTGCAAAGTACTTACAAGCGAGCGTTGGTGCGGCATGTCATTCGAACAGTGGAGATAAACCTTCGCATATACTGATCGCTTCTGGTGTACCCGAAGTCATTGCGAAGAATGCTATCAGGCTCAGTGTTGGTAGGTACACTACGAAGGAGGATATTGATGTTGTTGTTAACGATTTGAGAAACTCAGTTGATAAACTAAATTCAGGCAGTGAATGATCTTTCTGATCTCATTTTTGGCAAACGATCGATGTGGTTGGTAAATAGGCCATTGCGGAAGTTTTGAAATGATGAAGTTTCGAATGAATTATGAAATTTAATATGCTAAAAGATTGAGTATTAAATTGGATTATACCTTGAATTCAAAAGAACTGATGTTTTGGATGTTAGCTCAAAGTTTTTTACAAAATTCAAATTTACTTTGCAGAATTTTTGATAGAGTTTATTCTGAACGTTATTTTTACAAGAAACCTGGTTCAGGCCTTAGCCGAAGTTTTTCTTAATTTTGGAGCATTTTGGACCAAACTTTACCAGTAAAAATTTCTTATTTGAATAGGAAAAATAAACTTTTTTTTCTCAGCAAAAACATCAACAAAAACCGAATGTATTTCTAGTATATTTTTTTAAGTTTATAAACGATGGTAAGGCAACAGTGAGTACAAAAACAATGCATGTGATTTAGTGTCCCTCAAAAATGTTCAGACGTTTGAAAAATCGCCAAAATTATATTATTTTGCTCACGTGGAAGAATGCAAACTGACTTTTGTGCTATACTTTTTCAAGCACTGCTGGCTCGGTCAAAAATCCCTCTTCTTTATGATTTACTGGATCATACTATTTATATGATTGATATGATGCTTTTAACAAAATATAATGGTAGGAATAAACGAAAGGAGAAAATTGATGATTATCCATCACGGCTTATGCTTGCTTTGTTATGTCATAGATGCAAGAGGCATAAAAATCAGGTAGTTTGTGAAAACGTCAAATTTTGTTTGAATTAATGATACTACACGCACTTTTTTAAGAGAAACCCGTTTATCAAAAAATTAAGAAACTAAAGTACTAAAACCGATTGAAGCTAAGAATCTCCACTTTTACAAAACGTTATTTTTCTCATTAAAAATATTATTTTGTGTTATCCAACATCAGGAATCGACTGAAACCTGATCTCAGAGGTCTATCAACCCGCTTCTCTTACAGATTCCTTATCTCAAAGAATTTACCGATAGACAGATTCCTATAAAGAGTCTAGATAAGAAAGTTTAGAAAATTTTAGCACTAAAATCGACCAAAATTAAAAAAAAAACCAAGTTCCAGGTCCGGAAAGCCAAGTTTCTCATTTAAAATATGCGATTTAAAAAACATGTGTAATCAAAAAATTAAAGATTTGAAGCATGTAATAATACTGCAAAAAAGAAACTTTTTTCCTGCAGATCGTATAATTTATGGAGGTATGCGTACGGAAAAGTCTCGGAGCAAGCCTTCTAGGTGTGGGATTTGTAGAAATCTTGTGCCTTTCCTTGATAATAGTTAAATTTTTTTAATTAAATTTTCTCGCCCTCAGAGACGTAGAAACCGGGGGGGCACTAGGGCTCGTGCCCCCTCACTTTTTTGCAAACATGGAAAAAGTGCCCTCAAAATTGAAAAATGTGCCCTTTTTTAGGTGAAAAATTAAAAAGTGCCCTTTTTTTACTCCGATAGATTTGAAATGTGCCCTTCTTTTTTTTTAAAGAGTCCCTTTCAGTCCCAAAAAAATAGATTAAAGGGCCCTTTTTCTCGAAGATTAATGAAAAATAATGTTCAAAAAATTACCAAAAGTGCCCTTACTTAATCTCAAAAAGTTAAAAGAAGAGCCCCTTAAAAAAATGCCGT
>JAYJMH010062091.1:0-34936 GCA_036873815.1 Phacellophora camtschatica | reverse complement strand
ATTAAAGTGATTTTATCAGACCTTATGTATGTGAAAATAACACACATCAGCCGAAATTCTACCAAGGGGAGCGTACATGATCATAACATATTTTGGTATTTCATCCATTCCCTGGATCACTATGGCTGTGCACTTCTTTTTTGTTTTCATAATTTTTGCAAAAGAAAAGCAAAAATTATTTTATTTTATTTGAAATTATATAAATAAAATTATGTATTACTTGCAGAATTCTACAGCTGCTAGGCCAGGATCAAGGGCTGGTGTTGGCCAGCAAGGTGGTAAGCAAATTTTTATTTTTGTTCCTGGAATATTTTAAAGACGACTTTCATAAAGAAGACGACATCCACAATTGTTTATTGTTTCACATAGCTTAAAAAACTTAAAAATAAGATTGTATAGAATTTAAGAATAAGCTCTTTATTTTTCTATTTTATTGATTAAAGGTAGGACAGTGTAATTTTTTGGAAGCTGATATTTTGTGAATTCATTTCCGAAAATTTGGACAATTTTTAGGAAACGTTACCTATCTTCAAAACTAATTTTTTGATTTATTAAAAACATGGTTTGTTTTTGCTGTCCATCTGTACAATTATGACGCCATTTATTGCATTGTTCTTGCTATCTTTAATTGTTAGGGCAGGGTTGTCTTACAACAGTAGGTTTTATTTAATAGATATGAGGAAAAGATGTTTTTATATTTTTTACTGCATTTGTAGGTGCCATATAAATTATTTTGTGTCGAACAGATTTTTGGAAAATGTTAAACTATTTTGCTTTCAGCTCTTAGTTCAATGGTTCAAGTAGCAGACCGTCCTGTTACTCGTCAAGGCCTTGCAGGAATTAAAACCGCATCCCAAGGTAAGGATAAGCATTCGTGTAGTTGTCACATTTGATATAAGTTTTAAAATAGGTCTAACAATTTTTATTGACTTAGATGCAATCTACCCGGAAAGTTCCTTAGTAGCTGTTGAAATTATATATATATTTTTAACTAAAGGGATGATTTAAGTTTTTACGTTAGTTTAGTTTTGGATATGTTGCATATGAAGTAGTTTATTTATAATCATTGATTCCATCACTCAATGCTACACATCCTGGCCATCAAAGTAGAAAGAAAATCATTGAAATCGGAATTGTTAGCCCTGAGAAAATCAATGTTAAAGTTTGATGAAATTTACAAGTGTTAATTTTATGCAATTTTTATGTAATTTTCCTTCCGATTTGCTAATTCATTTAAAAATTCAAATCCGCATTTCTCGGCTCGGAGATGTTGGAATTTTATGAATTTAATCTTATTTGGCGTATAAATATCACATTTTTAAACTGACTATTACAGCTAGATAAATTACAAATTTTAATTTTGCATTTCAATAAATTGGTTCCTGTAAACCACATTTTTGGCATTCTTTGGCATCAAAATGTGCAAGTTTTAAGTTTATAGTTGAAAAACAAAATTGTGACTCAAAGTGATTTTATCAGAAACACACGTCAGCCGAAATTCTACCAAGGGGAGCGTAACAGGTAAACATTATGACGATCAAAATGTTTTTTTTTATCAATACTCGAATACCAAACCTTAAAATATTGTTTTCAGCTTTTTGTCTTATTGTTTATTTATTTAGTTTGTTGTTATTTAGTTATCTTATTTATTTATTTAGTTTGTATTATTATTTATTAACATTGATTATATGAAATTAAATGATTATTATGATGCCGTTTAATGATTCGCAAGGGCTGTTCAGAAAGAAAATTTTTCAAATGTATATGTATTCTGGCTTGTCGTTGTTCTTATCATGAAATTGTTTATTTAAAACTAAAAATGATAGGAATGGGAAAATGTATTTAGTCTGTAACTCTGTAAGTAAGTCGGTCAGCCGGAGCTGGGGAAACCCGAACGCTCCTCTTTTGATAGCTACTATCGTTTCAGACATTGGTGAGCGCTACTTGATGATATACCCCAGTGTTAATAATACTGGTACTCGTTTGCCAATCTCGAAAAAATATGACCGCTGAATTGGCTGTTAGTGTTATAGTAGGAAGTTCCGATGATTGGCCCCAAACCCGTGCTCTCACACAACTCTAGACTCTAGTTACCAGGATACAATGGTCAGGTTTTTAAGATTCATTCACGATGCGGAGAGATCAAGTTACTGTGCAGGATTTGTGCGATTTTTGGTATATGCGTAAGTGTGACAATGTTTGATGAGATATTTGAAATATTTGCTCTATTAAACTATGCTCATTTAATTTGTATTATTCTGATTTCAAGGGCCGCATAGACAAGTTCAAGATAAGTCCTACTGGTTAGGCATGCTGAGGTGAGTGAATATTGGGTGATTATTTGATCTGTCTCATTTCGTTTCAGACAATTTTGCTTATAAATAATTTTTTTACCAAATTGAATCTAGAGTTTTTGGGTATTTTTGAGCGAGGGTCCGCTTGCATTCTTGTTCCTTATTTTTCTTCTCGATATAAATGATTTGTCTGATAGTTTAAAGTCCAACCTTGCAGATGATACATCGCTTTTTGTGTTGTTAGCAACTAGAACATCTGCAATCGATTTCAATCATGACCTCAGGATGAAGAAAGATTGGGCTTACTAATGGAAAATGAAATTTTATCCTGATTCAATTAAGCAAACAGAAAAAATGATATTTCTCGCAAAACATCTGTACACAATCATCTGACGCTACAGTGTATTTTACGATATACTTGTGACTGTCCTAAAAAAAATCTACAAATAGATCTACGAACGTGATGCTCGTCCTCATTTTGACTATTATGATTTGATTTACAATTTGCCATCTACTTACAACCCTTTTATTCTTCATACTTGGCAAAACTATCAGATGATGAATCGTCTCGAAACCATGCAATATACACCTGCCTTGAATAAAACATCTGTTCAGAATCATCTCACGCTACAGTATATTTTAAGATATACTTGTGACTGCCCTCGAGGAGCACAAGCACCTTGGTTTTATTTTGGATAAAAATTATGTTTTTGTTCCCATATGAAAGAAATCCCGACAAAGGCAAATAAAGGCATAAAAAATATCTAGATCGTGTTACACTTGCTAGATCTACAAACGTGTTGCTCGTCCTCATTTTGACTATTATGATTTGATATACAATTTGCCATCTACTTACAACCCTTTCATTCCTCATACTTGGCAAAACTATCAGATGATGAATCGTCTCGAAACCATTCAATATACACCTGCCTTGGATAAAACATTTGTTCAAAATTATCTGACGCTACAGTATATTTTAAGATAAGATACTTGTGGCTGTCCTCGAGGAGCACAAGAAACTTGGTTTTATTTTGAATAAAAAATATGGTTTTCTCCCCATATAAAATATATCTTGACAAAGGCAAATAAAAGCCTTGGTATGATGAAATTATTGTAAAAATATTTAGCTCGTGTTACACTTAACTAGATCTACAAATTTCATTGTTCGTCCTCATTTCGACTGTTATGATTTGTTTTACCATGTGCCATCTACCCTTTCACTCCTCATACTTGGAAAAGCTATCTCGAAACTTAATCCAAGTCTCGAAACCAATATACTCATGGTTTGGATATTACCGTAAAAAGAGGGTACATCTAGGGAAAAATCAACAGTGGATTAAGCTGGAAATCTCTCTCTGATAGAAGATCATTAACGGCTCTCTTTTTTAAACATTTTAGTGGCCTCACTTGACTTTTCTTTTGCCTGAAACACGACAGCAAAGATATGATCTGCGAACCACATTGCATTAACTAAAGAAAGAGCTGATGCCTTCAATGATTGCCTTTTCCAACTTGCATTTGTCTTTGGAGCAACCTAGAGAAAAATTTTAAGGATCTTCATCATTGTCCAATTTTAAATCTTATTTGATCAAATTGATTGGATCGAAAATAGGGAGAGCTTTGGTATACACATTCCTAATGTTTTAAACATTTGATTTCAGCTAAGAGTTGGTTCGAGTAATTTGAGGAACATCTGTTTAAACATAATTTCCAAGGCTCGCCATATCCAATGCTTTTGAAGAATGACGGTGTAGAAAATACTACCCATTTCATGCTGCTCTGCCATGAATGTCCACATACCCCGCCTATTTTACAGAGTGTACAGTATTTCGGTTTCCCATGGAGTTGGTATCTATGCTATTGGTAAAGATAAACTACTTCCTTTACTACTCTAAGGAAATGAAGATTTTAATGGGCTAACTCTATAAGCGATGTTTATCATTCCCCAACATTTTTGTCATCAGAGAACTAACTTAAAAGCTGCACCTCCTCCTTCCCCATTTCGGTTCGGTTACTGTTGGTTTTTCTTTTCTTGTTCACCTTTGTGCCTCGTCCTTTGCTTGGCAACAGAGGAGATGTGCAAGATCATACCCTCTGTAGTATTGCTTTGTTTTGTTTAATGTTGTTTAATGTTGTATATTGTTTGTCTTAGTTGAGTAGTAATTGCAAAATAGTGTAAACTGTTTTTATAATGTAAATGGCTGATAGGTGAATACATATATATATACATACAAATGACTTAATGTTGTGATTTAACATCGCTCTAATGTTATAATTCTAATTTTAATTTTTCACTATTGTTTGTTTATGTGACAGGGGAAAGATCACGGACCTTAACAATGAAATTACAAGACTTAACAGAGATATAAAAAATTTCAACCAAGAGAATGCAAGCTACTTGACTTACGAGAAAAGGTAAGCTGTAATTAATTTTGTCAAAATTGGTTATCCCACTCGCATTATGTAGGCTCTGTAGGTAAAAGTGATTTTATTGAAGGGGAAAACAAACGAACTTTCGAAAAGCTGATCAATTCTTTAATACGTTTTACAAGAGGATATTAAAAGATTAAGATTTAACACGCAATGTGTTTTCTTATATCAACTTTGCACCAAGGCAAGAAATATGGTTTAGCTACCTGCAACGCTAATTTATATACCGTTTTATTTTGGAGTTTCAAGCTGTTTCTGAGAAATTTTCTGTTAGAAATGTATGAAATGGCCGTAAGCAATTTTTTTACACATGAATCTTTAAATTCCTAAAATGGACCACCAAACGTCTCTCGTCTTTCTTTTACTAATTGTGTATATCTTGTTTTCAGTTTTGTTTACATTTTATGTTCACAGTGCGGAGAGTTTGGCATCAGATATTAAAGAGCTTCAAGGTCAGCTAGCTGATTATAATACGGTAATTGACATAAGTTATGACGGGTGATCCAAATAATGTCTACACGTTTATAAAATCTTTACAATTTGATTTTGTCATTAATCTTGTTAATTTCTGCGCAGTTATGTGGATGAATGGTCAAGTTATATGTCCCAATGTTGAACTTTAGTGAGTGTTCAAGCAAGTAAAAATATTTTTGATATATTTTTATATACTTTGTAGATAAATGTTTTTCTCTAAGATAATCAAAGGTAATCAAATTTTAAACTTTATTTGTTCCTCAATATTTGGAAATTTGTCGCTTTGTTCTAAGATATATACTTTTGTAATTTCTTTTCAATAATGCGTGTTCCATAATTAAGTTATCAAAGAATTGTGTACAATAAAATAAAATTTAATGTTATGAATTTGTTTGAATGTTTTATTGAATAAAGCTAGCTTGAAAGCAAACTTGATTTCAGAAATCAAACATTTTACAAAAGCAAATAGCTATGCTCTCATAAATTTGGGCAATGGTTCTGAACTCGGTCATCTGAGTTTTGGGTATTGCCGGAGGGTCTAATAACTGTGAGTTGTCAATACGTTTAGGGCATCAGTTTAGGCATCAGTTAAATGCATTGTGCCCGAGAACCGAAATTATTGCCAGTTCGCCCCCGAATTTAGACAGGAATTTTCAATGAAAATGATTTGAGATATGCAACAATAAGCTTAGAATTCTAAGATAGAGTATTGTTTCAGTCATCTCATCTTTCTGCTCCATTCACTTAGAAATCTAATAATATCACAGAAAAGGCTATAACATTAGTATATATTTAATACTTAATTGTTTTTAACCACCATGATTCAATTCAAATAGTTTATGTGTTGCTCCCATGTGTTAAATTTTTGATAGCCAAGTGCCACATTTTAAAATTACTGTAAAGTTAAAACTAAGATAATTGTCAGTTTTTTATTTCATGGCAATATTACTACCACATTACTACTATCAAATGTTGTTTTATATAATGGTGTCATGGCCACAACGAAGAGTCATAATGATATTACTGCAGCTGAAGTTGTTTTCTTCGTTTTTTTTTACAGTTAGTTGACAAGCTGAACACAAACTCAAGTTTTGACGATCTCAAAGAAGATTATGAAATGGTTAGTATAATATGTGTTTTGCTAACTTGGCATGTCTTTTTCCCAGGGGCTATTTAAGAAAAACAACATTAAAGTGTGCGGGGTGTTAATAGTTCTGAGGCTTAACAAAACTAACAAAACTTTCATTATAACTTGCTTCTTATATTCCATTGTTTCAGTGGATGATGTGAACTAAAGTTTCTTTTCATAATTTTGTTTTCCAATGGATCGTTTGACAAAATAGTGTCATCTCTTTCTTTATTTCCTAAACTTTTCTCCATTTTACGGCCCACTTTGTGTGACAGGTTCTATTTTTACTCCAATCACCATTTATAAATGAGTTTGTTTAACGCCGTTGTTGAAATATTACACTACTCCAATCAACACTCATAAATTGAACTCGTTTGTCCACGGATGTTGAAATTTACAAGTCTGTTGATGCGTATTGATGATATTTGTTAAAAACTGTTAATTTAGCAATAGGCTGAGCTTAAAAACGCAGCAATGAATATGTATCAGCAACACAAAGAACACAACAGTGTTAAACATTAATTATTTTGATGACTATTTTTATTCTATTGTTGCTTGATTTCGTTTATTTCAAATGCTTTTTTTATCTATTACTCTATTGAGACTTGTTTGGCAGCAAAAACCTTCACTTACAGCATCTCGCATTATGCTTACAGTCGAGGCCCGTTTAACCACCGAAGCAAGTAACCTATTGTAAGATTTCAATGATGCAAGATTATCCAAATTTAAATTAAAATCGATGCAAGATTACCCATAAATACGTACAATATTCTGAAGGTGTTTTACATTTTCTACTGCAGTGTTCATTTTCACGAAAATCTATATTGTGTGATATTTATCTTTCTGTACTGAATAATGTATATGACTAATCTTCTCTATAACCTAGTTCTAGATTTCAGATAAATTATTGCATCGGTTTCTCTTACATAAATGTGAACAAAATATATCATTGCTGTGAAAGTTGTGAGATTGGACAAATTAAAAATAATTTTTGACCGAAAGTTTTAAATAATTAAGAACTTTCAGGAAAACCTGTTTTAACTATAAATTGTAATACAGTCAATGGACAAAATGTGTTGCACCACCTTGTAAATGACAGCGACGATAGTGTAAATGGGAATATTAATGGATTTTGAATTTCCAAGTTGAAGTGATGTTACCTTGATGTGGGGTAATATATTCTAGACCAAGAAATGCTGAAACATTTCAAAACAATATTCAAATAATGTTTTTAGTCCTGTTTTGCATTGATCTTAACGAGTAGGCTATAGGATGTTTTAAAATTTCAACAGTTGAAAGCTCAAAATGAAAAAGAGACTCGAGGCATTGACGAATTGTTTTCTCAGAGGCAGAGGTAATCAAATGTTTTTTACAGTCTGTTGGGAGACAGACGACTTATACAATTGATCTTTTAAATGTTAACAACTGGTTTTTTAACAATTAATAAAATTTTTTGAATTCTTTGCATACTTAAACATCACATATTGATAACATTGGTTAAAATTGCTAAATTTTTTGAAATGTGATCAAGTTTTCGATTTTATTTTGTTGCGATGAAATGTAATTTGTCAATAAATCAAATTTGTTTGAAAATTTTTAGAAAGTAAGTGGATAAAATCATTTAAAACGATATACATTTTGTCTCAAAAAATTCTTCCCATTTTACCGAAAGTAACAAAAATAAGACACGACTGCACCCCAATATGGTATAATTTAATTCCCCACTTTATAACATAATGTGTAGCACCATCACCTACAAAAATTGTTTGTAACTCACTGACCCAAGTTTCTTGTCATTCTGGGACGATAAAAGGCTTCAGGTTAATGTGAAAAGACGTTTTCATGCTTCTCGCTAACATTATCACATTCATTTGGGATTTTAACAGTTAAATTTCTGCAGCTAATTGAATGTTGAGACAAAAACAATATTCTGAAAGGCTAAAACCAATAAAGTATGGTGCGATTTATTCACGATTTCCACTTTATTACGTTCACAAAGGAAAGTCTTGCTTTTTTGGAACTTTCTGAATTAAAATCATGAACGCTTGACCAGTCAATGTCTTTTGTTTAATTCTTGATAAAGATTTTATTCAATAACTTTTCAATTCTTGCTGTGATATATGGGAAAATATTACATCAGAACATATTACCTGCAATAGGGCACATAAATAAATTGATATAATAATGCTTGTCTTCGTTTTGAAATTTGCATTTCGGTTTGTAGAATTTAATGTTCTTGAAACAAAGATTTCAGTGAGAATGAACCTAAAGCTGTTTCTCGCTTTGAAGTGTAAAAAAATCTTGTTTACGTTCAGTTGGTTTCTGTTTGCTTGCCTCTAATAACTCAGTCAAATAGATTTAGATGGGAATACAAACGTTTAGTTATGAATTAAGGAATACGATGGTACAAAATTGTGGTGCGGTCATTGTGTTAACTTTGTGTCATTTTTAGATAAAAGGAAAGCTATTTTCTGGAGCACTCAGCACATATATGTATTAATGTGGGTGTCAATAGTGTAAATTTATTTTGTTATATATTATTTATTATAATTAAATTAAATCTATTATCTGTTGGCAATTGCATTGCTTGTTGTTACCACACATATATAAAGATTTAATAGAAGTAAAATTTTTTTTTTACGTCAACATTTTGCTGCCTTGAATTTGTTGCACAACATAGAACAGCAATTTAAATTGCTAGTGATTAATGTTTAAAGAGAAATATCGAACGTGTAAATTATGAAAAACAAATTGCATTGTGTTTACAATATAACTAAACTTAAATTAATTTTTTGAAATGTAAAAAAATCTTTGTCTTGATGTGCCCATTGTTAAAATTATTGAGTTCTCTTACCCTTTTGTTTCATTTTTCATAGCAAGGAGCGAGCTATGAAAAATGTAGAGATCGAAATTGATCAACAACGACGGATGACTGAAAGCATGGTTGCTGATATGGTAAGTGATCGGGTCATTGTATATATGATGATTTGCTCGACGATGTGTGTGTGTGTTTTTCTTGATTTTTCTTTCATTGTTTTTGCCGTTATTGTTTTACTTGTTTTCTTTCGATTATTACTTGACGTTTTCTTGTTGCCAGTTTTAGAGAAAGCTTTAGTGAGAATGTTATTTTACTTGCTTCTTGATGTCACTCAATGCAATTAGAAGACAAAATTAAGCGGAATTGTTTTCTATTCAGTGCAATGTATTGTTTGACTGTGATCACTGTTTGATAACAATCACTCAGTTTTAATCCTGTCTCGATCACCTTTCTGAACGATTTTGCTGCACGCAAATTTTATAACGAGGTTAGATATTATAATAAACTGAAGTATTTATGCTTCATGACTCACAAGAAATTCGTTTCTCAACGGAAATTTTAGTATATAGAAAATTGATTATCTATGTAACATAACAACAATCTTTCTCTTTTGAGTTCCTGAAAGGATATCTTTTTGGAATGGACTATCTCGGCGTTGTAATTTAAATACTATAAAGAAATAATTAATTTTCAAAAAAAATAAATAATCGATTAGTCTAATGAGAAAATGTTCTACTGAACGATTAAAATCCAAGGAAGACAATTTCGCTCGAACGATTTGTTTTGTATTTGTTATATCAAGGGTTGAGAAAGTATTTGATATTTTAAATTTGAATCCCCGCTCAGAGATTAATTAAATTCAAAATGGTATCCCACAAATGTTGGGTCGCTATTAGCTCAAAAAGAATTGGGAAACTGAAGAATCAATATAAGGAAAAATACATGGCAATAACGCTTGTATGTTTATGATAATTTTTTTGCAATAATATATACTAAACCATGCAATATTTGATATGATGTTTTCAATTCGAATAACATATGAAAAGTGTAGTTTTTTTTACTTATACATCATTATTATTTTTAACAGCCAGCTATACTGCGAGAAAAGTACGCCCAGTTTAGGAAGATCAATGTAAATCTTGTAGGGGTGAGTTGACGTTTTTGAAAGGTATTTTCTTGGTTTGGTTTGGCTGGCTCCAAGCCACTTCTGAATGTTTTTTCCTTTTATATAGTCCTTGTTTCCAATCCTTGTTTTTCTCCTGTTTTCAAACTCCTCCATTTTCAAATCACTCCGTGATCAAAAAGGCAAGAACTTTTCAACTGCTCCGTTTTCAACACTATGAAAACGAATAAAAACTGAGCTGCTTCCATTGTCCCATTTTATATTTTTGTTCACGAAAACGTTTCTGCATTGTAATTGGCATCAAACTTTAATAGTTGGTTTTGCAGCGTTTTCCAACATCTCCGTTTTGGGTATGTCCATTAAAACGATGCGTTTTCGAATAGCTCTCTTTTCAAATCTCTCCAATTTAAACCACATTTTTAATTCAATCCACGTTTTCAATGGTTTTAATCGGAACGGAAAATCAAAGACCGGTTAAAAATAAAACGATAAATGGAAACCTTTATACGGTTACTGACAGTAGCTTACTGTACCTCTTCGAGCTTTTAATGGGAACGGAAAATCAAAAACCTGTTAAAAAGAAAACGATTAGTGGAAACCTTTATACGGTTACTGACAGGAACTTACTGTACCTCTTCAAGCAAGAAAAAATTTCCCCTTCGATTTTCTGTCTTCGTCATATTTTGTTTGTTCAGTCATTGGAGTACATATTTCTCTTGTTTAATTTCACAATTTCACATGCTTTGTTTTAAGCTTTTAAATAATAAAACTTTGATTCTGAAAAATTGCGGCAAAAGGACTTACTTGACCTTGAATTGTTCATGACCTTCAGTCTTACACGGATACATTAGTTTGGTTGCAATGAGGTACAAAAAGCCATTTACGAAGGGTGGTAAATTAAATCTGAACTGTAACATTTGCGTTTTTAATAACCAAGGTACCATATTTTTCCTGTATTCACCATATACGTGTTCATAGTTTATTTAATCACTGACCGCAGATAAATTATTTTTAAAAACCTTCCCACGAAGGGATACTGTAGCCTTTGTTATGTATGAAGAATCAAGTACACAGTGGCGTGGTGGGTTAAGCCTAACTGCACTAAACACAATCACTGTGGACAAGGCACACACCACTTGAATCTAACAAATTGGGTAACTTTTTGTTTTAAAGTTGATTTTGGTATTTTGAGGTATGGGGAACAAAATGAGCCCATGGGCCTTTGCGAAATCGTCTTGGTTTGGGCGTGGTTGATGACACCATCAAATATCCATTTTTTACCATTTTGGTTTGGCTCTTGTGTTCTTCGAACGTTTGTTCGTTGAAGCAGGTGTTGATCTGTCTCTTCGTTTCGCCATCACATTTTCTGCAATGTATGCAACATATAGCACAAGACGAAGAACAGGTGAAATGATCTTTGACCTAGCAAGATCCAGTTGATGAAGTTATGTTTGCTGTATTAATTATATGAGAACATTTGACTCAAGCGTGATGATTGTATGAGAAAGTTCCAGGATATTCAGTTATTGGAAGTTTCAACCGAGCGAGGGTAGCTCTAACACTATGATCACGTCAAAGTGTCTAAAGGTGTTCTTGTTTTTAAAAGGTGCTTTTATTAAAATCTTTCTTCGTACATTGTCAAGAGGCTCCTTTTAATTTTTGATTGCCAATAGTTATCATTACAAAATTTTTTCACCATGTGTATTTTAGTTGGTGAGGTGGATTAGGTCAAAAAGGGAACATGTTAATTCTCTTTCATAAAGGCTTCTAATAATATTCTACATGCATTTACAAATAATAGGGCTAATAAATTTTTCAAAAATTCGTATTTCATCCAAGTTTCATTATCGAAATTCGGACAGTTTTAGAAATCTTTTCTTTATTTCTCAGGAACTTGAAGCGAAGCAGCAAAAACTTGATTTACTAAATGACAAAATTGAAATATTGGAGGATGTAAGTATTGTTAGTTTTTTTCTGGCTGTCAATAAATTTTGAGAAATGAAGCTGTTAAATATTTTGAGAAATTTTTTAAAGAAAAATTCAAAAGATTTTCTTGGAAATCTATATTTAAAATCTAGTTTGTACTTAGCAGAAGTTGATGCTTTTGTTTCGTTTTACGCTTTTTTTGCATTATGTGCTGGAAAACAACTTTAAACTTTGTTGTAACTTCATTTTTACAGGAGGTTGCTCAATCAGCCGTAAAACAAGAAGCTGGTAAGTTAATTATCTTAATATTGCAATGCACGAGAGTCGTCAAAATTTTCATATAACGTCCTTGTTTATTTGTTATTTATATATTTTGCATCTTCTTTATCTAAGAATATATCATGCGTTATGACAAAGAGAACAATACACGCCACTTGCTTTTAATTTTTATTTTGACACTAATTGTTGAAATCTTTGCCGTTTTTTGATCTTTCGAAACTCAATCTTACAATAATAGAAGCGATTTAAAAAGTCCTCAGTTTTAATGGTTTTGTTTTAATTTTTCTGATTGTAGCTATTTAGTTTGTCAGAAATTTGACGATTTTATTTTTTGAATTTTTTTGAATTAATAAGTTTTTACCACAATGGAATACCTATTATATTATTTATCATTGCTTGACAGTAAGCCTATACGAAAAGATATCTGAACTGGAAGGGAAAAAGAAATCATTGCTGGATGAGATGGAGAGAAATAAGAAGAGTTCGCCAGCTGAAGAGAGAGAAAGGCTTCTTAAACAGGTACTGTGTCATACATTTGATACTGGTTTTGGAATTTTAGAACGTCTATTTTAATTTTACACATATATTGTCAATAGTTTGTTTTTTAAATATTATATAAATGTTGTATTAGAATAGTTTGCATAACGCAATTTTTACGTTATCTACCAAAATTAATTTAAAGGAAAAACTATTAGATGCAAAAATATGTAGTCCATCTGAAATTTATATTCTAACTGACTGTTACTTTTAGGTTAAAGATGATAACCAGGAAATAGCCAGGATTGAAAATAGGTAATTCTGGCATATACTGTGATTTTATATCTATCTTTGAGAATCTAACTTTTAGAAAGGTTATTGATGTTGTATCAGGTGGCGGAGAAAAATGTCCCCACATTTGCAAATCTGTTGTGGAGGATCATTAGTTTTGAAAATTCTATTTTGCTTGAATTTCATATATATTTGTAGTTTGATACCTTGTTTGCCAACCTCTACAAATAATCCCAAAGTTATACTTGATAAAACCAAAAAAAGGATTTCTGCTGCTACAATCTACTGAAAATACTACATTTTTGTTTTTAGAAAGCCCTCATCGTTTGTTTATTTGAAGTATAGCTCAAAGACTACTTAATATATTTTGGGAAACGAGCCATAAAACTAAGTTGAAGCCTCTTATATCAATGTCAAGCAAAAATAAAATAATTTAAACGGAAGCTCCTCCATAGCAGCTTTGCAAACGTTAAGCTAATTTTTCAGTCTCACGGTACATTGTGTAACAAGAATGGCTGAGGCTATGCAAACCTGAAGTTATATATTTGTCTTCTCAGTTTGTTTGTCTTGTTGATGTTAAGATGTCGCTCAATATGTCGCTCAATAAGACTAAACTAATATCGCTAGTCTTCATTATAAAATGGAAACTAAAAGGAGCTTTTAAACTTGTCTGTTGAACTTATCTTGAATAAATTTTCACAATTATGTATTCTTTAAATTGTAAGATAAACCATGTTTTAAATCGATAGTTTAAATCAATATCGACTTTTTTAATTATATTCTTTATTTAATCTCTAATTTTTTATTTATTTTTGATAAACAGGATCAAAATATTAATCAACGTTTTATCGATAACCACCTGAACATTTTTGCTCATATGAGAAATCAAATAACTTTACTCGTGTTTGATTAAGTACGCTGAACCTTCGTCAATTTAGACAGAAGTTTAAAGATACTCTAAATGTACTATGCCCTATAAATGATAGTATCGAGGAATTGGAGCAGTTTTTTTTCGGAAGTTTAGAGACATAGTTATTTTGCCAGTATAAGTGACCTCACGAGTTATGAAATCTTTTTTGTTGTAAATTCATCAAAATTATAATATATGGCCTTAAGAAATTGTCATTCATTTCAAGCATAAAAAGTCTTAGAGCCACATTAAATTTGATACACAAATCGGAATATTTTAAGTAATCCACAAATTTCTTTTGCTTTCCTTTCCTCTTATTCTTCTTTAAGATTTACAAACAATACATGTTATGGCTCTATGTTCGATATCAATGCTCTGGAGGTGCATACGCCTGAATTATGACAATATCAACTGGCTTTCCTTCGATCTTTATCATTATTACCCTCCCAGACTTTTATATGTAACTTTGTACTGATCTTGGCATTTGTTTTTGAGAAATATTGCCTATACCTCTCTCATGCTTCACGCCACCAGAGAAATACATCACCTGTTTTTCCTTGTCAACAGAACCATAATCTGTCCACCAAGTCTCTGCAGCACCCATCATATCTATATTCAGTCTGCTCGTTTCCTGTAGACAGTTGTCTAGTTTACCAAGCTGTTAGAGGGTTCGAACGTTCCATGTTTCAATTTGTAAGGAATTTATGCGTCCGTTAATTTTTATCATAATCACATTCTGAGAATGCAACCTCTCCAAAGAGTTTAGGTTTAAATCGTCGTATCTTTCTATCTAATCTTTGTTTTTTGGAAATTATGACTCTTATTATGAAATTATGAAATTTAATTCTTGATAATTGCAGCATTCATGACAAAATTGGTTTAATGTAACAAAATATGTTAAGAAAGTATATAAAATTTATGAACAAAATATATAAAGTATCCATCAACACCAGGTCTTTCGCGAAGGCGCAAACTTTTACTAATTTTAATGTATATTATAAAAATTGAAAGTCAGTTTTTTGTCTGCATAGTCATCCAAAAAGCCAAAAAGGAGTAAGATCAGTAAAAACAATCAAATTTTGATAAATTTTTCTGGCGTTCAATTTATCTTTCTAGATATTCCAATCTAATTTATAAATTTTTGCTTGATGATGAACAGGATATCAGAAATCAAGGAAAAGATAGAAAACGTACAAGAGGATATTCGAAATCATGACATAGATCTTGAAGAGCATCAAGGTTGGTGCTATTTTATCTTACTTATTTTTATCTTACTTCATTTCACACGTAAAGATAAGGGTGTAAAATTCGTATCTTGCGTCATTTCAATTCTCGTTTGTAAACTTTGAGAGCTGTTTGAGTTTGAGAAAGAGTTTGATTGAAACGTGTTCAATATTGCGATCCAGTCGAGGCCCAGAAATTGACCTTTGAGCTCTTGACTCTTGAAACGAAACGAGACACTGGTAACATTTGTATCACATTGTTTGTTTTGAAATAGTACGAAATTGTAAATCGCAGCTCGTTGAAAATTTCTCACCAATGCGGAATTTCAAAGCTGACCACGTTGTCAGCATTTGACTAATTAAAAATTCATAATATGATTTCTTTATTTTATCCGTCTATTTTTAATTTGTTGTACCTTAATTGTTTTACCTTAATTTTTCGTTATAAATACTTGCATGTTGTGGAATTTTGAAATTATAATAAACTGAACTCAAGCTATTTATTTTGTGTGCTCTTTTTTCGTTGCACTATAAATCTTGTACAATTGGCGCAGTACAATTTTATGGTCAAAGAAAGCAAGCACCCTTTTAACAAATAGCTTAAAAATAAAACGGGAAGGCAACTAAAAAGGGCGATAGATTCCCCGTTGTATAATCGCACATGCGCACCATTGACAAAAATTGTTACCACATACAGACAATACAGTAGCTAAGCATAGAGGGAAAATGTTTCTCCTGCTGACCAAAGAGCACTTTGCGCCTGCGCATCTTTGTTGATTTCATAAATTTGGAATTTTGCCAGGAAGTAGGTCAATGGGTTTCAAACGCCTCTTGAACCCTTGGCAATCGTTCTGTTGTCTTGCAAACCTGGTTAACTGCACACCTGTGATGTCAAGCATTACTTGCACCAAAGCTCAACGTTGTCAACATGTTGGAATTACTTCAAAAAATTGAATTGCTCTCGCTGCCATTGCCAGAAAAAATTACGAAACCGAAGGATTTATTTGTCAGAATTTTTCTCCAAAACTAGACGAAGCCTCATTAAGATTTTCCCAGAAGATATTCTACAATACATGAGCGAAATCAGTATACCGGTGTCATACGCCGGATGATACTTCAAATCTCATTCAGGCCAACTTGAATTTTTTTTAGACCATTTGCATGTGCAGAAGTAATTATTTTCCCATACCCAAGATTTCTGTTTAGAACGATAATGTTTGAGATTCTCAGAATTCCAGATATCCCCGTACTCGCCTAGTCTAGCTCTGAAGTTTATATCACATAATTTTGTGGTGAATATTTTGTATTCGACATTTATAAAAATTAGGCTGAAAAACTGCTGACAGGAAATTGTCAAATTTCTATGTCTTTTGCTCAAAATCGGGACGCAGCCCCATCGCGAAACTGTTCTAATTGATAGAAAATTTATTATTCTGCTCGAATTAGGTACCAGTTATGTCGGGAAAAATTGGATGCGTTGGTAGGAAGAAAATATTCATTTGTTTATATTTTGCTCGTTACAACTTCCGCCATATTGGTTTTATTTATTGTTTGTAGCCTTCAAACAATAAATAAAACCAATATGGCTTGTGTTTCAGTTGTGTTTCACTTGTGTTTCAGTTAATTTGCATTTTATATTTCATTTTATAATATTAACTCACTTTTTCAGGCGAAAGAACTGCCAAGTACAAAGAATTAAAGAAAAGAGAGGAAACGATGCAAGGTGAGATAATAATAATGATAATACTGTGACGGTTTCAGTAGGTTTTTGCCAATCAAAAAATATTATTTATGCAGTGGAATGTACAAACATAATCTCTATTACGTTGGATTTACATCTACATGTTTGAATAAACGTTTTAACAAGCACAGAAGCGACGATAAGCACGATTCCACAGCAACAGAGCTGAGCAAACAATTTTATGAAAGTGAATCTTGCAACTTTGATAAATATCTCCATATTCTAGAAATAGTTTAAGGCAATTTTGAAACCCTAGAAATAAACTAAAATCTTCGGATTACGAGATTGGGAACCCGGGAACCAAATTGACTTAATAGTAACGCTAATGAATGTAGAAGACATTATTATTTAATTTATGGTAATTTAGGTTAGTTTAATTTATGATAATTAATATTAATAATTTTACGTAAATTTATTGGATATTGCATGAAGATCGGTGGCGGTATTGCGGAGAGATCGAGACTTGCCATTTGCGTTTCTTGTAAAATGGTTGCTAAAATAGGATGAAGCAAGACCATTCAGAAACCTATAGACCACTTCTAGACCACTTCTAGACCACTTCTAAACCACTTCTAAACCATTTCTAGACCACTTATAGACCACTTATAGACCATTGTTTTTGTTTTATCCAAAGTAAATTCGCCGATGGTCTTCTATTCAAGATTCTGAATAAGGTTTTTGGCTAGGGTATCAAAATTCATACTTGTTTAAATTCTAGCAGCCTGTTGTATCTTTATTTTTTCAGTTTTGCATTTGACCAAGTAACACAGTTTTATTTTAATTATCAAGACCTATCAAGACCTATCAAAACCTGGACTAAAAGCTGTTTTTGAGATTTTTCGTTTTTATTTGATGCGACTATTTCATGTTTATTTAATTTCTAGCCTTCTCTTTTCTGCTCCTCGACTCCGCTTTGTACTTAACTTTGTACCCTGGGTTACTTCATACAATACTCCTGGCACCTACCTGGCGGCTATGCATTTTCATTGGCTTATGAATAGCAATAGTCATAGAAATCATCGTTTGATTAAATCTCGAGAGATTCCAAATTCGAATATGAAAAGCGATTAGCCAATGTAGGATTCAAGAAATAAGTTCTATTAATGCGGCATAAGTTTACGAGCTCGCATAAATTTACGCAAAATTTGCAGGTATGTACCAGGCGTATTTACTCTGGATCAAATAGCTCTGGGTACGACGTTGCTTAGTAGTAGCTGCTATACTTGTTATCCTTCCAAGTATCATAAAATTAGAACTTGTAATTACTACTTTTACATATTTATTGGGTAATAATTTATCTTATAATTTAATATAAATATATTTTAATATAATTTGTATAGTTAGAATTATATCACGAAATTTCCCTTGTTCCAAGCGAAGCTAAACTGAGGCTGTCGCAGCTAATTTTTGATCTACTTTTGTTGTTGCTAAGATTGTATGTTCTTTGTGTCGATATTGACCTTTTTCAATTTTTTGCGTAGAGTTCCTGGATGGGTTCGAAGATAATAAACGTTCAGAATTGGTAAGAATGCTTGTTCATTTTAAACGCATTTTATTTTGCAGTGTTCGTTGTGTCAGAAGTTATTATTTAGTTAAACTTCATTTATTTATTTATTAGCAAAAATTATGTACTGTAACATTTCTTATCATGAGTTTTTCCGTTGTGTTGTATCTTTGCTTTCCTTTTTCTTTTCAATGACCTTGTTTTACACCAAACAAGTTGTATCTGTTTTTTCTCTCATCTGTGATTCGGTCTTAAAGTGATTAATATTCAATAACGCATTTGTTTGAATTGATTTCCAGGATCAATGCAAGGATCTACAGTCAAACATTGCTACTTTGTTGGAAAGAGTAAGCAGGGTGGGTATATCACATCATTAACAAAATTTATTTGAAAATGTTTAAACGGCTTCAATGTAAATGCATATTCTTGCACTACGTTTTTGTGTGCATCTGCATAATTGTTGTTGCAGTACAGTATTATCAGTTATTTTTTTGTCAACAAAACATATTAGTGATTGCACGAATGGCAACCTTAAATCATGTTCTTCTTTCAAAATATACCTGTTGTATGATTTGTGTGAGCTTAGCATAATCAACTGTTATATATACCGTACTTTGTATTAATAATGAATGATAAGCGTTTAAAAAAATTGCCTGCAAACATCTCTGTCTTTTTAACTCAACGACTAGCATGTGTGTACCATCTGGTTGCTTTTTATATTTGAGACGCCTGAGATAAAACAAGAGGAAAGTAGCTACCTACATTTAAAAAATGAAAAGGATTGAGTCTGAAAAAGCCATGAGAGAGTTTTCCTGGACACAATGTGTTTTTAAACGCTCCCTAAAAATACCTTAGAAATCCAAAATATTGATGGTTTCTACCCAATAAATAAGATTACATACTGCTTACAGACTTGTGTTTCGAGCATTTTTACAATTCTTTATCCTTTTTCTTTGTTTCCTAAGTCACGCCGTCAAAAAAAATTATCACCATTCATTTCAGCAATCTAAATCTTTATTTTCAGGAAAACGTAGCTAACACATGCGGGAAAAGAATGTGTTCTATCAATTGAATAGACTTTATTATCGGTCATTTACATTGTTTTAAAACCTTTTGTTTCGAGTCATAATTTTATGAACTTCTTTGTTGCTTTATTTATTAAAACTTACAGTTACTTTGTTCTTGAATTTTTATCTGTTTTTTCCAGTTTGCATTATGACATATTCTTTCTTGTTAGGCCATGATTCAAACAAAGCACATGCCAAATGTTGAAGATTTCAGGCAAATTAAGGTAAAGTGGTTTAATGCAATCAATTTTTATTTGGTCAACAAGTCTATTTAGAAATGTGATTTTCAATTATTTAAAGAGAATATTTCATTTCATTGCACTGTTTTTTGTACTCTCTTGGTTTTTACTTGTAATAGCCTTTTTTAGTATGTAAATTAAAAATATATACTTTTTTTTTACCCTGATAAAGATTGTTCAGGGTATAGATTTGTTTTATTTTAAAATTTTCATGCTGTTACTAATAATATTGTTTTATTTCTTAACTTTTTTTCTTGACCTTCGTCAGGATATTTTGAAATGATTTCTGAAATGTCGTAGTGTGTTCCTAAAAGTTTCGTTTGGTGCTTTCTACCGGCTGTCCCAAAAAGATTACGATTTGATTAAGTCTAATGATGAAAATGTTACCTAAAACGTTACGAATTGTTTTTAACTTCAAAATTGATATCTCAAGTTACAAAGCACCAAAAATGTAAAACAAAATATTTTTGCTGAAGTTAACAATCAATGAGTAACAGAAAAAACATTTCGTTACATTTTAGGTAATATTTTCATCGCTAGACTCAATCAATTGCGTAGCCTTTTTGGGCGCCCAGTATATTATTTGTTTCTAAAACAGGATGACTTAAACTTTAAAGAAACAGAAATGATCAAATCTTCAGAAACAAACAAAGGACTTGATGGAGGTATGTGTGCAAGTGTCTTTTATTTATACCATGCACTGTGCACATGTTTTTATTTTTATGGTTTAGTTTTGATTATAATGTATGTTTTTAATGGTTTGATCATAAACAATGAAGTGACAGTTAAATTTTATATTATCTTTACAATATCTTTTTCAATACTGACTTAAATCTGTATGGTAACGTTGCTAATTACATGTTGACTTTTCGAAATTCCTTGTTTATAGGGCTTCAGTAATTACCCCCAAACGTAATAAGAAGCTTTTTGTGTACAAAAAATCATTGAAGATAAATGAAAATTAAAAGAGTACTATTATTATGCATTTTCTTTCACTTTTATAATTATGCGTTCTATAATTATGCTTCTATAAGGTACTGAAAATGCATTTTTCTATCACTGTGCCCCCATTTGGGATAATCAGATCGCGTGGCTAAATCAAAACCGCTAATAACTTTGAAATAAACCAACACACTTTTTCCAAATACATTTCCTTGGCTAATGTAATCTTTTCATAATACAGTGCTCTCCTTTTTATGGCAATTTGGACAGTTTTCCTGGGCCTAATAACTTGACAAGCACCTCAACATTTTCTCAAGGACACCCACCCGGATATAACGGGTGACCCAAAAAGAGTTCCCCTCTTTAATAGGTAATACAAAATCAGGAGATTGACCGATTGAAGCTATTGGAGTTACTAAGATGTTTACAATTTTTGGGGATTTTTTCGATATTTAAAATACGTTAAATGTACGAGTCCTCGTTGGGCTTCAGTCGTTGGGTTGTTAAAGACTTCAAAGCATACAACTTTTATTTGGAGGGCGTCGTAGCCATACTAAAGACTCTTATATTTTGCACCAGGCCATCAAACTCCTATGTGAGCCCCTAGTACAAGCTCATTTAATGTTTCTGTTGTGTTTTTTACTTTATCGATAGTGGTTCTTTGTTAGGTTAGTTATGAAACACATGTGAGTAATTTCTATTGACAATCTTTGAACATTCTTCAACCTGGATTTAGTCTAGTATTTAATTGGTATAAGTGTGTACGATTCAATTGTCAAGCCTTTTGGGTGGAATGTTTTGTAGATAGACCGCGGAATCCTCAGTAGGTTGTCTAAGCAAGTAAGCCAGTCTGATTTGTTTTCTTGTTTTGACATGAATTTATGATAGGTTTCCGCAAACTTTTATAAGTCTGCTTTGTTTGACCGAATCAGGAATTTATTCACAATTTAGCCCATTACTTTTTCATTAGACTTTTTATTCGAACGAATGTAGTTAGTGCAATGTTTTTGCTTAGTCTTGCAACAATCACTTAAGAGAAAAATGTTTGCATAGATTGGAGGAACAATTCTTACAATCAATGTAAAAATAAGGAAATCTAAAGATAATCTATGTAATAGCAAGTATTGTTCCTATATTAAGATTTTATTGTTAGATTTATTTTTCCTAACTGTTTGAAGTTGGTTAGAAACTATGCTCGTTTCAGGTGTAATCGGCTCAAATACTCCTTCTTTCGTAAGATACTATCTTTAAAAGACATGAGTGGCTGCGACATTATTTTCTGGTACTTTTTACCATTTAGCCCAGTTTTTAATATGAGCACCTTGAAGCCCTCGAAAGGATAGATAGCTGGCGATTTCGTTGTTAATAGTTCAAAAGACGCAATTCAAACCAAAATTCTTTCAGAGAGTTTTGCAGAGAGTTTTAGTTTTGCAGAGAGTTTTGCTTCAAAAGAGCAAGCGATTTTAACTTGCGCCTAAACATGACCCTTAATATACGCTTTAACTTACGCTTTAACTACGTTACTACAAAATTATGCGCTTGAGTTGCAAAACCATGTAAATGGAAATCGAAACGATGGTGGGGTGCGAAAAGAGAAAAAGCAGTTATATAAAAAATGAATATCAATTTTCAAGAAACTATTTGCTTTAGTTGAAATTTTATTGCTCTGCTGAAAACAGTATTCTTCCTCATAATTCTACAATGTATTAAATACTAGCGGTCATCGACGTATAAGTGGCCACATTTGTGATTGTGTAATTTCAAGGCCATCATTCCTAATTTAAGCAAAACCAAGCTCTCTTCTGATTTTTTTTGCAATTCTTCATCTTAATAGAAGCTAATTTCTACTGCATCTGTAATATTTGTTCTTTGACTTCATATGTTTTTGTGCTTATCTTTTCAATAACATTTTGCTAATGCTTACTGCAGTGCTTGGTAACTCTGTGTTGCTTTAATTAGTTGTTGTGTTTTCTGTGGAAATCTTGAACTAAGAATGTTTCAATTTGTTTAAACCTATGTGTATGCACTCATTCACAGAGCATCGTCGATTGCAAATGGATTTGGAAAAAGTGAATCAGGTGAGATTTTCGAAGTTAACTTTTATTATTTTATTATTTTATTTATTTCGAACTACTAAACAAAACTTTAATTTCATTAAATTTGATCTGTTTTAAGGAAAGATATTACAGATGTCGATCTATTTTAAGTATTAGTTCAAAGAGGGTAATTTGCCAAAAAGGCCCATTCTTGATACGTATTTTAATATATTCTTATAAATTGGTTTGTTTATAGTTTACCGAAGGAGTGGAGTTAGTGGTAAAGTTTTATTTACCACTGAATTAAAATTTTACAATTTTCAATTGAAATAAAAGGATACAAATTTTAGACAATTCGTAAATTAAAAAACGAATACGAAATGAATACTTAAAAACAAATTTAAAACACACACCCCTAAACTAGAGCGGCAGGGATAGCACTAAAACATCAAAAAGGCATTGATTCCGTAACTTGTAGTTCAAGTTTCGTTTTAGGAAGATTTATCTTCCCCTCCCCCGTTATATTGAGCCGAATTCTGCCCCAGGTTTACCGTATTCCACAAATGTATTTACATGTTATCTAACATGTAAAACAAATAACATGTTGGAAGATGAATATTTAGCAAGTTAATATTCGTTTATAGTGTCTTGAAGAGTTTTGTTGTGACTTCATTGGAGATTTTATCTATATCACTTTCTTAATTACAGTTGGAATCTAAGATCACGACAGAGCTGGACTCACTCAAAGAAAGAATCAATAAAATGACCGAGGTATGCATTGCTAACTGTGCCAATTGTACTTTGAGAAAAAAAGCTGATTTTTAAAAAGTTTATTTAGTACTAAATTTAAATTAGCTTCTTGTACGAACCATTTTTACATTTTCCTCAGTGTGTGTATCACAAAGAAAGCAGTACCTGTGTTTCTTATACGTGTTCATTATTTCCATAGCCATCCTATACTCTGTATTAAATTATTTTTTTGGAAATGTTTTGAAAAAGTCTATATTATTTATTATGAATCATTAAATTTTCAGATAATCCCAATTTAAGTAATTTTAGTAACTTTTTAATTATTCATTCGTTAATTGGCGATTTTAACATTATATGAATCAATCTATTCCTCAGGATATTTCGTTATACAGTGACATTGACGGGTTAAAGAAACAAGCCGAAGAAAAGAGACGAGTAAGTTTGTTTGCATATTTTTCAAATGGGCCGGAAACATTCTTTTCATTCTTGGATCTTTCAATCTTCGCTGTGTCGTGGTTTATGCTGTGCCTTCATGGAATCTTGTTTGGTGTCCAGCAACTAATGTCTATTTGCGAGTTATACTTGAAATTGATTTTTTTGTCTGGTGCGATGACAGTTCTGTGTGGTTGAGTTTTTATTAAACATTTTTGGAATTTTGGGAATTTTGATATCTCGCTGGTAAAGCTTTATGAAGTTGATTATTATTCAAATCGCTATTATCAATATAAATTTTGGAAGACCTTCGTTTCAAAATATTGATTTGTACATTTGTACATTTATTTGTACTTTCATACTGCCGTGTTTTCCTCCCGATTTTGTGTTGTAAATCTCGTTTTTGTCATTCTTTTTGTTTTCTTTAAGTTGGCGTGTTTCTTTGTTGGCTTGCTTTGACGGCTTCCAGCAAAGTCACTGTATTTTTCTATGGTTTTTGTTGCATTGTTTAACATTTTTGGTTAAAATTTAATGATATTTTTGAAAATAGTTCTTCGTTATGACTAACATCTGCAATGTGGATTGTAGACTTTTTACTTGAGGGATAACATAGAACTTTTGTAGCCAGGTGAACTTTTTTCTTTAAAGCCACACTCACGTTGGTTAATAAGAAGCATCGTAAGAAATTATGTTATATGTTTTTAGAAAGATAAAGCAGATGTTAAACTAGACATGCGTAATATACTGCCTGGAACTGAATTTTTTTTAGAGAAATATTTCTACTTTTTAAGATTTATATTTTCTTACACGAAAGGCTTTTCATAAGTTCTATTGAATAATTTTCACCCTTCAAATGTTTCAAGATAACACTTTTGTTAATTTAAACACTCTTTGAACTGTATCACACATTAATTGGTGGATAAACAAAAAATACACGTCCTGATTCGTTTGTCCAAGCATTGGTTTAATGTAAGAATATCATTTGTCATGATGGAACTTTTGCTAACTTTTGCTAACTTTACTCAACTGTAAAACCGGAAACATTTGCATTTACGAAGCCTTTATTTCAATTATATTAGCTTGTGGAAAGGATTGTGTAGTCTTTGTCTTATTTTTGATCTGTCTGCAATTGTTTCTGAAGACTTTCCCGACCAAAGTTATTTAATCTCTTTTGAATGTTTTTTGATGTTTCAATTACATCTGATAAGCGCATCAATAATAGAAAGCAATGTATGCATTAAAACAGTATTTTCTTTTTTTCTTTGCCCTAAGAGCCTGCTATTACACTTTAGCCGCAACTGAAATGTATGCTCATAAATTCAGCATAAGGGCAATAAAGTAATATTAATTGTAGCTTATGTTATTTCTAGAATGGCACGTTTATATTGATTTTGTGTAAAAAATCTTTAAGTTGTTTTTCTTCATCACGATGCAAATTTAATCATAAGGGTGCAAATTTAATCATAAACGTTACTCATTGTTGTGGCATCATCAGAGCCGTATTTATCAAATTAATTTAAAATAATTGGATTAAGGTACCTTCAAAAATTACAATTGTAGCTTCTGTAGATTTATTTTTGTTGGAATGATAAAATACTATCTTTGGTGTTCCCCGTGCAGCACTGTTATTATAGCAAGTCAAAATTTTTCGACATCATTTCGGGTCACCCAAAATAACTTTCTCCGTTTGCAGGGTTATAGCTCGAAATCCGTGAGACTAAAAATATCAAATTGTGCTTAAAACAAACTCCGAAAGGCAAGCAAAGGCAAATCATGTTTGGGGTATCATCCAGTCATCTGCGACAACATTTACCTGTCCAACAGTGGAAATTGAAATAGCCCTAATTTGTAAAATTTCAGTTAATTTGAAGACACGTTTGTTTCCAGTCCATGTTTGATTTTGAAACAATCTGCTTGCTTTAATGGGGGGTTGGGAGTTTACAATTTAAGAAAGACGCACTGATAAAATCTCCACGTTGATATCGGAGCAAGCAGGTTGTTTTAGTGTCATGGACTGGACTGGAACATGAATGGCGTTCCTTTAAATTGACTTCAAAGTTCACGAATGAGTTCAATTTTTAATTTCCAGTGTTGGACAGGTAAACTTGATTGCAGATGACAGATGAAACCTCTACGTTTGCTCTTCGGAAGTCATTTCAAGAACAATTTGAAAGGTGTATCCTCGCAGATTTTGAGCTGCAACTCTGCAAACGGAGACTGTTTTTCTAGGTCACCAAGTATACGTACTTCACAAAGTGACATATTTTGAAATTTCGCAATTTACATAAATTGAATTGAAATCGAAACTATCGTTGTGTGAATATTGCAAGAATTAACATGTAATGATACTGGATGCAGTGTGGCTGAGTTTGTGCAATTATACATAAAATAACGAGGCATCATTTCATATTGCTCTACACTGCAACAAGGGTGGTGGGTTGGATTGCAATCCTGTGGGTTTTTTTTTTTGCATATAAATAGGAAAGAAATAATAATTATTAAATATCTTTTCTTTTAGCTTTTAATTTCAGAAAAAGATGAGTTACTTTTACAAAGAGAATCACTTAAGCAAGGTAACTAAGCATACCTTTCATTAATATATTTAGTATTAGCTCTGCGATGCATTCAGTTGGATGTATTGATTTGTGCACTGGCTTTAGTATAGTTTTTCATAGATAGTGTTTCAGTATAGTTTTTATATTGTTTGACTTGAATTTAGTTTGTCAAGTGTATATCATTTTGTTTTGATTATTAGCAAAAATGTTTTTGCAGGCTCCATTTTTTGGTTGTTGAATGTATTGTTGATCATTTTAAGTTTAATTTTTAATTTGTATGAAAAATCGCAGTTAAATTTTATATGCTGTTAATTGCTAAAGTGAAATGTTCTGACAGTTATTTATGGATTGCTCTGAAGATTTGTATACTCTTTTTTAACCTTTATAATTTATATTTCCATGCCTCTATTTAAAGCTATTGTGAAACATTATGCTTATCTTGATTCCCCTGTTATCACTCATTGAGTACATTAAAATGAATGAAAAAAGCTGCTCTGCATTCTCTTTTTGGAACTGTGTAAATTCAGGTTTGGATCTTATCATGTCATATCACATCATGTCTTAGTATTAAGCTAACTAGTTCAGTAGCCGAGAGTGGGTTTGGGTCATCCCGTTCAAACCAAATGGTGGAGAACATCTGATAGCATCACCATTCGAAAACTCTTTATATGAGCATTTCAAAATGGATGGATACAGTTGCCAAATGTGCGCCATGTCTTCGTGTCAAACCAACTCTTATCAAAACTGAAGTAAAACACTTTAAAACATTTCTGGGAAATGTTTCAGAAATGTTTTATAAGAGCTCATACCTCTTTCAAATTTTAGACTTTTATGAGAGGTTTGCCACGTGATTCGCAATTCGGGATTTTTTTTTTATTTAGACGTGCAGAATCTTTCATCACAGTACGATGGAATGAAATCACAGCTACAAGAAAATGAAACGCATATACAGGTATCATTTTATTACTCTATTAAGCATACTATATTATGCAATTGCATTAAGTTCGTGTTACAAAAACCTCATCTTAAGGAGGAAGAATTACAATTTTTAGTAAACGATATTTTTGAAATTTGTGAAGTTTTAGCAATTTTTAGTGAATTAATAAGTTATACATTGGGCGTCCAAGAAAGAAGGCTACACGTTTGATATTTATTTTTCTGATTGCATTTAATATAGTAGACTTCAACTTAAAATTTATACCTCAGTTGCCAACATCCACTGAGTAATCAACCTTTTCGAGATATGTCTGCTATTATAGAAATTTATCGAAATTTTAAGATTTTGTATTTTTGATTCTTGATTTAGATTCTGTATACAAAGTTTAGTCTAAAAACCAGTTTCTGTATTTCTACCTGAATTTTTATCAAAATTATAGCGTTGTAACAATTTGAAATTTGTAAGAACTTTGACTGTGAAAATGATGTTAGGACAAAATTTTGACCTAATAAAAGTTTTGCGGTCAGACCCCTCATAAGCTTGAAATCTTTGTTTTGCTGTAACTTTGATAGAAAATTATATAGAAATGTAAAAATTGGTTCTCATACTAAACTTTGCTTGCAGAATCTGATTCAAAAATCAAAAATTCAGTATCTCAAAAATTTGACAAATTTCAATCATGGCAGATTTATCTCAGAAAGGGGGATTTAATCAGCTGAGCAAACTAGAATCTCGGAAAAATCTGAAGCTCAAATGCTATCGGTGAGCAATAACATATAAAAATATCTTAACATAAATTTCAGCTCGTCTTCCTCAGTTTTTCGTTTGGAGAAATTCTAAAATGATTGTAAGAATGTTGCGTCATTTAAACACGATTATTCCAAACTCAGTAATGAACATTTTACTAAAGAATTTAATCAAATCTTATCTTGAAGACATGGATTTGACCTTGAACACAATAAATTTGACAGATTTGTTTAAAAGATTTAAATTCCCATACATATAAACATGTTCCTGTAGTCATGTGATTTAAGAAGGAAATTAAATTTAAAGATAAACACTGGATAAATAGCGAAACTCAGAAAATGACGAGAATCAGAGACAGACTAGGACGTAAACTGAAGAAAGAAAAGATAGAATTAAATGATAACTTGTGTAAATAGTTTAGAAATCGTTTTGTAAATGAGATCAAAGAAAGTAAAGTAAAATATTACCACAATTATTTCAAAACTTTGTGGTCAGGAATAATTATCTCAAATGAAAATTCTAGTTGTTCTACTATTGATAAGAATAAAGACAAGAATGGTGACACAACATCAGATTCTTAAGATATTTCAAATATTTTCAATGACTTCTTTGTTAATCTTGCTGATGAAATATCTAATTTCCCCTACGCTATTGACCCTATAGAGTAGCTGATTACAAAGTATTCAATATGGTTAATCATAAGATATTATTCTCGAAAATGGAACATAGGATTCGAGGACTTCTTCAATGATTCAATGATTCGTGGAGAACTTCAATGGTTTAATTCTTTTTTATCCAACAGAGAGCAATATTATTCTATCAATTGATGTACTTCTTATTTACTAAAGGTTACCTGTGGGGTACCAATAGGATCTACTGTTAAGTCCTTTACTTTTTCTCATTTGCATTAACAATGTATCTACTGTGTCTTTAAAAACTAACATTCTATCTGTTTGCTGATGATACAATTATATTATGTGAATCTGTTAAATTTGCCTTGTCTAGCCAAAATAGTTCATAAAGAAATCAAATTTTTAAAGAAATGGCCTAATTGCAATAAATCATCGTTACACGGTGATAAAACAAACTATATTATATCTCATTCTTTATTTTTTTAAATGCCATCTGATATCATTATTAAAACAGGTGAAAAAAAATCAAACGGGCAAGGACTGTAAAAATTATGGGACTACTTTAGATGAGCATATCAGTTAAAAATTTCAATCTTGTGAACTTTCCAAAAAAAACTCGCGAGAACATGTAGAATGTTTTTCAAAATCAAAAATCTTATTTCATTAGATATTTTAATTTGGCTTTATAACGTTCTCATTTTGTTATTCTTACATTATGGACAGTTGTTTGGGGTAGAACCTCTATGATAAATATTTTAATCCAATTTTTAAAACACAGACAAATATAGTTAGAGCCATTGTATTTCAACCAAAAATGACTTCTACCTTACCCATGCTCAAAATTCCTTGCAATCTTTTATTTTAGACTGCTAACTTTTGTGTATGATTCTGCTAACAAAAATCCTTCTAGCTGTTCTTGCGATTACCTCTCGTTTAATTCGTCAATTCATCAGCATTCAACTCGACAGCCAATTAGAGGTGATTTACATTTGACAATGAAAAGCACCACTCGATATTGCTCGAACTCTTTAAGACATCTTAGTGCAAAGCTATGGAATTATCTACCTATGTAAATTAGAATGCTTGCTCAATATCAATTTTCAAATAAAAAATAGAAAAAAAGTCACTCAATAGAGAAATATTTTAAATACAAGTGATCGTCTTTGTTAAATTCGATATATTGTACTTGATTTTCTAAATTCTATTCAGGTTATTTAATACTTTCGTCAACTAGATAGGGGTGGGTCTCTTCTTGCTTAGTATATCTACTTAAAGAGCTCCTCCTTGAAAAATTCCTTCATCATGCAAAAAAAAGCTACACGTTTTCAAAGCTATTGTAGAGTAGCTTTTCCTTTTATATTTTTGTTTCTTATTGCATTTCATAAAAAAGCTTCAAATTATAGTTTGATACATTGGTTGGCAAAATCAACAGAATAATCCCTGAGTTATGCCCAATAATATGCAAAATTTAGGGCTTCCTAGAAACGAGAAGTTGGTCTTTGGAATGTATTACTGAAGTTGGTTGTTAATGATAAAGTTGTTTTAAACTTTTTAAACTTATGACTGCAAACAAATTACATAGAGTATTTTGATTCTTTAAGTAAATCTACTTTCCTTTGTACTAGTTGATTCAAAATGTGACGACATACTGATGTTCACCGTATGTAAATTCAGCTAGAGGTTCATAAAATATATTCAGAAGGTTACCTGCAATGCTCTCATGATTTTGACACTCACGGTCATTATCAAAACCTCTGGTTTTGCAGAAACATAAATTGTCTACTTTTATTTAGTGTAACTCAAAGGTCGTTGAATCAGTTTTGCCAATCAAGGTATCAAACGTTAAGTTAAAACCTTTTCTATAATACTCTTGTGGGAACATGAATATGATAAATTAATCTCCTCCGCAGCCGTTTTGGAGACTTTTAGCCTTTTTCCGGACACCCGGCAGATACCTTTTTGAATTTATAAATAGGACTGTAAATAGCAATTGAAATCTTTCATCGAGTGAACCTCAGTGAGCCTTACAATAACTTCTCATCTAAGTTTATTTTTCAGTTATTTTTCAGTTATGGATCTCATAGGAGTGGTTTTTATGTTATGTTAACTTTTTCCTTTCTAAAAAAATTTTGATTCTTCATAAGGTCAAACAGTAATGTGTAAATTGCTTTGAAAGCAGTATTCGTTTTGCTAATTCTTTTTGCTTTATTATTTTAATATCAACTTTCAAAACACTCCTAAGAAAAAAAATATCATTTGAATGAACAAAGGTATGCATAGATGTGCAGCTCATCACATGATGCACGACGCAGAAATAAACACAAATTAAAAAAATGACGAAATTAACGTATTTTTGTTAAATTCTATGTTTCTGTTAAATATTTTGTTAACATCATGTGTGCATAAATCTTTTGTTTGCATAATGAAACAATAACTTTGAATAAAAAAATTTATTTAGTACTGAAAGATAGCATAAATAATTTTTGGCTCAGGAATACGTCCTGTTGCATTTTTGTGCAACTATAATCAACATTCGGGTTAACATTAAGTCCATTTCTACCCTCACTTCCTATCAATGCAAAATTATGAAGAAAAATAGAATTTATAAAGTTTCTTTATATTCTGCTTAGTACCGAAAGTTTCTTGATTTTTCAACAGACCTGTTCCTTATAAATTGGTTTCTTATTAAACAACGTGTGTAACATAAATATATTTCCGTTAATCGTGGCATGCAATTGTTACAATTTCATGGGATCAATCTCCAACAGAATGAGCAACTTATTCAACTTTGTTTCAAACCTAAATCCTCTATTTAACATAAAAGACAATGGTTTTGCATGCTTCCATTTAAAGCTGTTAATATTTTCTTTCAACTCTTTTTTACAGTTGTCGTTCTTGTTGACATGATGAGGAAATTTTATAATGAAACTCTTTTAATCAAAGTTTTCAATCTTCTTTTTCGTGTTTTATTAATCGTAGCACTCAAACTTTGCTTGAAAAGAAACAAATATTTGTTCGACATCTGTTTGGTTAATCTTAATCATAAAATGACATCATCTTCATCATTGATCACAAATCATAAATTACGACATACCCCCAGTTAAAGTATGTATTAAGAAACAAAAATGACGAGACTCCACACACCAACCAGTGGTAAATGAGAGCCCCATTTTAATATTAAAAACTAATTACAAATAGAATTACAGATTACATAATATTAATCGTTATGATAGGTGTCTGGAATCAGGCTTTGTGTTAATGATTTGTTGGCAATGTTGTTTTACCTTTGTCGTGTTTTTGTTGTTTTTGAAAAGTTCTTGCTCTTATGTTTGTGTAGCAAAGCTATAAACATATTTACAAATGTATTGGCCATCTGTTTCTGCCGCTAATTTTATTTAGGCAGGTGTAAGCGTTGGTGTTTGAAATAATTCAAAAACATTCCTATTCTCTCGTCTGACGCCTTTTGAACCGCGCTTCGTTGTGCTCCTTGGATAATCCATTTAAGTTTAACGATTACGTAAATGGAGAGTCTTTTTTTCATTCGCTCTTTGCTATTAGATCTTCTGAAATGAATGAGAAACATCGCTAATACAATAAGAATTATTGCAAAAGCAGATCTTAGAAAAACAGGTCAAGGAATACAATTCAATTTTACAAAATCTTATCCGTAGTTGATTCAACAGTGATTGTAATCTGTTTTAAGAATCGATATTTTACGATGCTACGTGAGCAAGCAAGGGGCAAGCAAGCAAGCAAGCATCTTAAGATCTTACGGAAATGTTGACCTTTATTTTGAAATTTTGTTTCAGAATAGATGCTACAGTTGCTGTTTGGGGAACTGCTGGTCGAAATGTGTTTGTCAAAAATTTTCCTCAAACGTTTTCTGAAAGGCTACGTTAGATCTTAAGACAGCATAGATAGATTTGTTTACGACAATGTGACGTTTTTAAAACAGAAATTAATATTGTTTATGTTCTTCGAGCTTGAATTAATTCTAAAAATGAACCATTTTTCGTTTCCCGTTTTTTAGTTTATTTTCATTTAATATACAGTTCACCATAACGCTAAACATGGCTGTGGTTAATACTTTACCAAGGATATTATGTCGAGCTTATTTATCAGTTAAATTAAATAATTATTTAGGCCTACCCGGTTTTTTTTATTATCTATCTTTTTTTGCGTTGTAATTGTTTTCACGAATATGTGCAACAGTTTTAGAATAATAATTATATAACTTTTCAGTCCTTGTGCAGTGCTTTTTGTATTATTTTTGCTGCATTTTTTTTAGACAATCGCCAGTGTTTGTCCGCCATTAAATATTTTCAAATCAGGTGCATCATGCAAAACTGTTTTGTGTCTTCATTCACTGAAGCTGTTGTGTGAATTTGCGATTTCAATTTGTTTTCGAATTTTTATTGTTAAAATACAACTTAACCGATGTATGTTTTGCTTACAGCTTGGAAATCTTGAACGGAAATGGCAACATCTTGAACAGAATAATTTTGCCATGAAAGAGTGTATCCTTTTGACAATTCAATTTGAGGATCATAAAATTCTCGCCTATGGTGAACGGAAACCACGCCTATCATTTTGTAGATATTTTGACAGTTTACCGTGTACTTTGCATTACATTACAGAGAAACGAAAGCAGTGATAAATTGCATCCGGAGATTTTCCCAAGAAAGGAAATATAAATTAGCTGAACGGCTATCTTGAACGAACAACTTTTTGATTTGATGCGATTTTTGACTGTGTAAAGTCAATCAGTGCCAGTGGCTTGAAATGATCGCGTAACATGGGAAGAAAACTGTTCAGAGATTCTCTGCTATAAAGTTGCAAAACATTTTTATTCTACTGTGGATAAGCAGCTTTTTTATGAAAAATATTTTTTGAGCAATGAGGAAATTACGCTTTTAACTCAACAAATCTAATGTCTTAAATCGAACACCAATCATTTGAACTTGATGAATCAGGTTTGAAAAGTAACTGTATCTTGAAATTCGTATTTACATGTTTTAATGTTCATTCTGCAACGAAAAGATTAACGAAAGAGCATTAAGGTTCTTAGATTTTGACTATAGCTACTAGGTAGTCCATATAAAGAGTTACTGACAAAATACAATGAAACAATTCTTCACATTTGACGCCTACGATACGATAATTTGGCCCCACCCTTCTTGCAAAGGGTTTTTGCTATTAGGGACCGGTCATAAAGTAACTGCTAGGGGGGGGGGGCGGAGTAAAAACTGGGATTTTCTCCTAAATTTTGGTGGCCCATCCTAAGCGGCGCTAAAAATTTTCGTGGCCCATCAGCGAAGGCTGTAAATTTTTCATGGCCCATCTAGTACCATAATAATTTTGGTTATTCGATTATCTGTGATATAAACGTGATTGTTTTGGGGTTTGGTATAGCAACCTTTTCGCCCAAGATATTTTTTAGCATATCATTGTTCGATGAGATGTTTCTAGCATTTCAGATTTTTTGAAAATACGATGCAAAATGAGATCTCGCATTCACTAATGTTGGTGGTGGGCATTCAGAAAGATAATGTTGCTCGGTGCCCAGTTTTAACAAACTCGGTTTTCCCTATCAATTATGTTTTTTCGACCCTTTTCAAGAGGAAGGGTATGATCCCAAAAAGCTACTCATTTTTGCCTTAGACGAATTAACAACAGACTGCAATGTATTTTTATATATGTCATTTATGAACACTTCCTATATGTATATATCTGCATGGAACCCCTCAGTTGCTTGCCAAATATGTCTAACTGCAGTTACCCAATTCGGTTTTCCTACTTTATAAAGTGCTAGTTATTTTGTCATGGCACTGCGTGTAATAGCACTTTCCAAGCACAGTTTGATAAAATGAAAAAAATGACTTAATGATCCGTCCATAAATTGCTATATTCAGTGGGTATTGTTATTTTTGACGCTGCTGTTTTCTCGTTGTTGTTTCTGTTGTTGATTTGTTTATATGGT
>JAYJMH010062080.1:0-12092 GCA_036873815.1 Phacellophora camtschatica | reverse complement strand
TGTGAAAGGGACTGTGGGTGTGAAAGGGACTGTGGGTGTGAAAGGGACTGTGGGTGTGAAAGGGACTGTGGTTGTGACTCTTTGAGCCCAGTGCTATTTTAAATAATGCTATTTTAAATTACCTAGCACTATTTTAATTATTATTCAAGTCCTGTACTAGAGTTCTTTTCCGAATTTTGGCTGAAAATTAAGCAACTTCAGTTCTTCCCAAAATGCTTATAAAAAATCGTGTACGAGATTCACGAATTATGTAAATTGATTGACTCGATTCATTGATTACACTGTATCTTTATAGATTGATTGCATTTTGTAAATGCTGTTTCGCATGTAAATATTCGTAACATTAAAAACTTTTTCAGAATATTTCGCACTTTAATGTTGTATTATGTTACATTCATGTTTCACCATTTTTATTTTGATACATATTTCGTTTCATATTTTATATTTTGCTACACATCCTAGCTACGTTGTTGTTTATTTTGGATTTCACTTCTGTGAATGCATGTGACGATTAGACAACATTTTAATGAATATTTTCAGAGTAATAATTTCCATTTAAGGATTTTTTTAAGAGCCACGCTCTGATTCTGCGAAAACACTCTTCTGGACGGTCGGTGTTAGATCAAAATCAAGAAAATGACACACATCATCTTTAGATGTATGACAAATAGCAGTTGTACATTTCGTTCTTGAAAAATTCTAATTTGACATTTACTTTAAGAAAAATAATATTTGTCATGTACCTAAAGATGGTGTATGTCAATATCTCGCCTATTGCTGTTGTTGCTGTTGTTACCAAAATTGTTACCAAAATAGCAGTTATACTCTTCTAAGAAACTATTGATGTTTTTTCTATGAAAGTAAAACTAACCATTTACATCGTTTTGTGCTGTCCATAGCGGGAAAAGAGACTCTGTCGAGTAATCTAATTTCTCCATGGACATTAAGAAACGTGAGTTTTCGTGAGTGGTTCCAATGCCCCTGCACTCATACACATCACGGGTACAGGGACACACCACGGGTACAGGGACACACACCACGGGTACAGGGACACACACCACGGGTATATGGACACAAGGAAGAATAGCAACCCACGTTTCTTAATGCCCATGATTCCTCAAATGAACAAATGAACAAACAGCATTTACACTTCAGCCAATAATAGAGTCAGGATTCAAGAAAGCATAATGATTTAAAAATCACAAGCAAAGTGTAAGGGTTGTTCCCCTAGTAAATCTCCAATGCAAGGCCAAAGCTCAGCTCTTCAAATTTCTCCTATGACCAAATGAACAGCATTTACACTGAAGCCAATAATAGAGTCAGGATTCAAGAAATTATAATGATTTAAAAAATCACAAGCAAAGGGTAAGGGTTGTTCCCCTAGTAAATCTCCAATGCAAGGCCAAAGTTCAGCTCTTCAAAATTATGTGTTGATTTTTGTTTTAGTTTTGTAGGCCAAAACTCTAATACCAATATAAATGTTTTGGAAGTCACCATACGTTTTTGAAATTACAGAGTAACAGTGAAAATTCAAGGATAGCTTCAAAGAAAATCGGGACCCAGCTGTCCAGGCCATATTACAAAGCCATTGACGACCGACTCAATGTTGTTATTGGGTGGCACCGCACCCGCCCCACCCCACTATGCCTATGGGACATTCATATGTCAGAGTACGCCGGGGGAAAGGACTCGTCTGATGCGTCTTGGACCCGGAATCAGGACGCACTTGTAAAAGAAAACAAACAGGGTGGAAACAATGGCCGCGCACCCAGTTATGCGTGTGCATCTGTATAATGAACAAATAACCCATCTTTTGTCAAACAAAATGGCTCCAAGACTACTGTCGGCACATCTGACACAATTAGGCATTTCGTAAGAAATCTAGGCAACAGACTACTTTAAAGAAATGCTACTGAAATCGCGCTTATCCGAGCCGTAATTTGGCAAGAGTACTATTAAGCACAAACGAAGTCAAGTTAGGCATGCGTTTAATCGTTTTTTTGTGTCGGCAATTCTGTGGTCAATGATGACTTTTCATTCTCAGATTATATGTGATTAAAGTTTTAGATCTGATTTGCGAGGTCTCAGCAGATTTAGTATATTATAGGGCATCAGCCAAACATTCAACCATCTTTGTGGGGTTCCAGTAATTTCGTCTCGGTCAACTCTCACCACAGACGTTCCCCGGAAAATTTTATCCAACGCGCTTCTTTGGGTTGGAGTAATGTTTTTTTGACTCCAGAATCTGAATATAGCGTGACTAGACATCTCTAGACCACGGCGGACATAAGGATAGTATTCATGTTGCATCGAATGCGTCACAGAAAGGTCAAGAAAACACCCAAAAGACTGTGCGACGAATGAAAATTGCCTTGCAATATTCTTACCATTATTTGCTAATTTTTAAGCTTTGTGTACGATACTTACGTTTTTGTACAGCTTCTTGCATAGGCGCAGACTTTGGGGAGGCTTGGGGGCTGAAGCCTGGAAAAATTTAGGAGGGGCTCAGCTTTCTCTGGGAGCTGGCAAATAGTACTTTTCCTGATCTTATTTTAATCCTCTGAAGTAGTATAATCAGCCAAGAAACCAATTTTTTTCCTTGATGCTTAACCCCCATCAGTCCTCGAACCTAGACCCGCTGGGGGCTTACGGTTCCCCCAAAACCAGTTGAAGGGCAACGAACTTCTTGCAGAGTCGTGCTGTCATCTGTTTTGGCAGCTGAATTGATGGCTCCCTCTATTTTTTTAGCCCTCCTGAACAAAGATAACTCTGCTCTTTTTTCTTCAATTTTGTTGCTTATGTAAATATTACCGATTGTAAATATTAGTAGAATTGAAATTATGTAAAATGTATCTTTTCCTTAAACTCCAGCATTTTGGTATCTAATCGTTGATTGCATAACCTTTTTAAAAGTCTGTTTTCCTCGTCATGCATGTTTCAGAAGGTAGGATCAAATTAGGCTTACTACATACACGAATGTCTATGTTTCCTCGGCTCCCCTGGGGATGACATTACTAGTAAAATCTTTGATCTAATTTTTTATGTTTGCCCGGGGAATCCCGAGCACCAATCATAACGCGGCATTCCATCGTGTTGCTATTACTTTAGAAAAGGTCAAATAATGAAGCATACCAAGGCACAGTCTTCAAAACGTTGAATTCGAAGGCATCTGGAATCGAATTCGAAGCTTCCAAAATCTAATCTTCAAAAATTAGGTTCAAGTTTGACGAGTAATATCACGAGTCCCTAGCGGCCCGAAGTGCTATCAGATATAACAAAGAAACGGAGGGAAACATAGAGACTCTTGTAGTAGGTCCAAGTTGGCGTTGGATGAAGAAGGTCTAGGATCTAATCACTGCAACTGTTGCAACAAAAAAATTTCTGTTATCCTTCTCGGTATGTGTATTACTGGCATCTTATAGTTCTTTCATCATTATTTCCAAAACTGTACATTCTTGAAAGATCTGTGGACGTTCTCAACCTCGTTTGCGCTCTCTGAAAGATCTGTGGACGTTCTCAACCTCGTTTGCGTTCTCTGAAAGATCTGTGGACGTTCTCAACCTCGTTTGCGTTTTCTGAAAGATCTGTGGGCGTTCTAAACCTCGTTCTCAATTTAATTTGCGTCAACCTCGTTCTCAATTTCGTTCGTTTGCCCAGATCATTTGACAACGCAAATGAAGTTGAGAGCGCGCTCTATTTTTTCGAATTTTTGGTCAGTCAGTCCCATAGACCGCGGTGGACACCCTTCTGCTCAAAGCTGTGATGCAATTAGATCTTTGTCTCGAGACTATTCCGGTATTCCACTGGGAATGGTTATTCTTGCCTTCTTTTACCCCCAAAGGACCCAGAAGACATCGGAGTTTCAACGTTTTTCGTTTTTTGTATTTTTACCAATGTGGAAAACGAGGCTAGTACTGTAACACAACAGAACTACTTTAATTTCCGAGTTGTTTTATCATTGCTGTAAATAATCTAAAATTTATTTTTTTGCAGCAAGCAAGATTTTGTAATGCGAAATTTGGGATTGGAAATGATTTGAATTCGAAAAGATTTGAAAAGCACAACCAAGAATATTTGAATTTGTTCAAGATTGTCGCATTCAATTGGTAGAAAATTGTAAGTAAACAACTTTGGATACCTATTTGATACTATTGAATACATAATTACCAATTGCCGATATTAGTGGAATTATGATTACAGGTCACATCCTCTATCTCAACTGCCCGTTATCTCCAACATTCGGGTATTTCGAAAAAATATTTTTCTCCCTTCGCTAGGCTTTCTTTTGAAATGCTGTCAATTAATTCCAACATTCTCTATCTCCAACAGATTTCAATTTCCGTAAGAATTCGAGATAACATATGTCAACTGTATGTAAAATGTGTCTTTTTTTAGAACTCCAGATGAGAGCCTTAACACATTCTTTTTAACTGATTCGAAAATACAAATAACCAGCAAGAAGATTTCCTTCCTTGCTTGAAAATTATCATTTTTTTACAAGTTCTTCCTTTCTGAAATGCACTCTTTAAACACCAGTACTCTGGGGCTCCTAATAATAGTCTTCTCCCTATTATTTATTTTTGTAAATTTTCCCCGACCACCCCTTCCTTATTAAAACTAATGATCTTCAAATATTTTTCCAACCACCTTATTAACAATTTATGGATATTTGGCATTTGAAGTAAAGTATCTTAGCCCATGTAAGATATTTCTTTGAGTCTTGCTGAAATTGTTTTCCTCAACATCTCTTGCTTGCTGTTACCGATTACATTTTCCAATCTAACTTTAATTTCCAATGTTATTTATTAACTTTTAATTCACCATAGATTGTGTCAGAGATGGACTTGGGATGGATGCCTGCCATTGCATCGCGGGCCCCTGATTTTGAGAAATTCTGTATTGTGGGCTGTGCTCGTGATGTTTTTTATAAAAAAAAACATAACCCAAGGACCCTCTTTTAACCTTGACAGCATCCCTGGTAAGCAGTTGCCAGTACGCACCTGAATTGGGCAGACATGCTTATACATAATCAAACCTCAAAATCATCTTTTTATTTACCACATAAAAAGGCGTTATTGCATACTCCCTGCTATTTACTTTCAACATATTGCTAATCGACTCTCTTAGCTTTCTCTGGATTATTATGGCTGCCTTTGTTGTTGTTTTGACTACCAGGTGTGTCAACAAATTACCTTAAAGGCCTACATGTTAGAAAAACCTTTGACTTGATCCTGATTTCATTAAAGGCTGATATTTAAAACCACCGTACATTAACTAAAGAAGGTCTAACCTTCTTAATTTTTTACACAATTAGGCTTGTCGGCAGCTTTAAACGTTGCTTGTTTTCTAACGAATGACTGAGTATCCTACAGTATTGTGTGCATTCTAACAACGGTTTGAAGCAGCAGCAAGTGATCATGTTCTTGGAGAGAAATGCGATGAGATTAGCTTCGCATGTTTGAGTTAATGAAAGCAGTGTTTGGAGTTAAATGTTCAGTAAATTGATTTAAAAGCCGAAGGGTTTTTTGTATAGAGTTATCGTTGATGCTTAGGACTATTTAATGACTTTACCATATCAAGCATAAATCCTCAACTTTCAATAATTCAGCGTCTGGGGATTCTTTCTAATCTACTTTTCGATGTTTATTTGGGAATCGATGTTCTTCTCTGTTTTCTACTTTCTTTCAGCTGAATGTCTTTTTAGCCTCTGTGGAGGAGAGTGGTAGATAGCAAATCGTAGTAGAGATGATGACACACACCATCTCTAGATATATGACAAATGATTGTTCGTTCTTAAAAAGTGCTTATGAAGTGTGTATTTTAAGAACGAATAATATTTGTCATGCATCTAGAGATGATCATCTAGCACCCCAACCGTGTAGTATTTGCCGTTTTTTAAATAATTCCTTTCAAACGATGATTCGTGTAGCCTGCGTGCAGACTCGGGAGCGTGCAGAGTTTTGAGGCTACGCGTAGGCTAGTAATGTGTCCATGTAAGTAAAACTGCTTCGATGAGGGCGCACGCTCCCGCAGTAGTCCCGCGGGAGATTTTTTTCATAGATTTCATATGCAGCAAGACGAATATTGTTAGATTTTGATTCGCGTACCTGCGTCCAAAATAATATTCAGGGGGATAAGACTTGTTTGTCTAATAAATCTAATAAATATCACATCACAAGCAAAGATATTTCGTTTCATGAAAATGAAGTAGACGCTGCGTAGAAGCGTGGATGAGGGTGACTACCTATTAAATCAGTTACGTATTAATCTGTAACTAGGCAACACCACGAGTCAGCAATTTTTCAGAGATAAAGTATACCCTTATTCAAAATGGACCCTTTACCTTTAAGGTGATTGATTATTTTAAATGATGACTCTTGATTGTTGTATATTAGCTCTTACACCCTGCTTTATTCGAAAATAACAGGCAAATCCTATCAAATTTGTATTTTGCAGGGGATAGCAAATATGTAAAATTATTATAAATTGCTGTACGTATTTACCTAGCAATGGGCCATATCCTTCCCCCGGGGGGAAAAGTTCACGTGGGCACTTTTTATTTGAAGCTTTGGTTTTTATAAGCTTTTAAATAGTTTCATTAGCACATGCGGGACGTGAGATGGGAAGGTAGGGGTGGCAAATTGGTAAAAATCAGTCCAGAAATAGAAACGTGAAGGCTGAAGCTAAAAAACGTGTATTACGAATATTTAACGCAGTTACGCGCGCAGACAGCTTGAGCTTTAAATATTCGGTGAACTGTTTCAAAATCTTAAATTAGTTAAACGATTATTTTTCATACAACTAATTATTTATCCTCAAGGCTGTTTTTATTAAATTTTATTTTAATTTGATAATTTTAACTTTATTCTGGTTGCCCAGAATCTTCTGACGGCTGGCGCGACATAATTTATTTTGTTCATCTAATTGCTCCAAAATTTAAACTGTATAAAAATAACAATTTTATTGGATCTCGCTTTTCAAACGTTAATTGCCGCTAATTTTTCTCCAAATGGAGGTTTTTAGGATGTAATGAACACTTCCCTTCAGTTTACATTCGGCCTCATTTGTTTTCGATTTCTGTTCTAAATCCATTGTTTATCAGGTTACCTTGTTGGTTAAATGTATTATTCCAATCTTTTGGCTTGGTTTCTTGGAACTCTTGGCTTCAAGCGTAGTTCGAAAAGTTTGTTAATATCTGGAAGCAAGGACATTATTTGCCTTGATAACTTACAGGTTTCGTTATATAAGGAACCTTGTCGGGAGGCTGAGGCTGGAGTTCCTTACCAGTTCCTTACATATAGACTTGCCCCAAGTCTATTTCGTGCCAAATCACAAATTTTTATCTCGTACTCAATATATCGAGGGAATGCCATATCAAGGAAATGATATGCAAGTACTCAGCGAATTATTTCGCTGAGTACTTTCATAGCATTCGCATTCCATCGATATGGCATTCCCTCGATATATTGAGTATCAAATAAACATTTGTGAGTGTAGGGCAAGTTTACATTTGTGCAAGTATACCCTACATACGACTCAAAACATTACAGTAAAAAAGAACTGGTCAGTTTTTTAAGATGCATGGCATATACGTAGTTGCGTTAGAATGAAAAACATCTAAATAAAAGTATAATGTGTTTTTCATATTTCCATATTTACCTTTTTCAATTTTCAGCCTGAGCAGTTCCTTAAAAGTTCCTTAATTTTTTTTATAAAGGTGCTCCTTATAAAAAAGTGCAATAAATCAAAACTTTAGTTTCAAAAATAAGTTAACGTTGTAATTGTTTGCTATCGAGTCCAAAACGATGTTTTGGTTGAAACTATGGTGGAAAATAATGCAGAACATTTCAAAAGAAAAATGAAATAAAATAGTATTTCGTGTTCTCGTAAACTTTGTACAATATTTATTTACAACATAGGCCATATTTGATTCTATCATTTTCGAGTACGATTTCATGAATATTTGTGCGCTGAGCTGAGCAGATAGGACCAGATGAGAATCCCATCAGAAAAATTAAGAAAAAATGAAATATGGATAAACATTTTTTTCAAGTTCAGCTGAGAAAATAATAATATCTGTGACTCTGGATTATTTTTGTGGAACTCTAATCCATTACAATGAGGCCATTCACCTCCCTCTTTGGTAATAAGCATTTTTCCATTGGGGGGGGGGGGGCTAATTCGTCGAAGGCAAAAAGTAATGGTGCCAGCCCAGACTGCAGAGTATGCAAAGGACGCATCCAATAATGAAAAGTAAAATACATATTGCCTACCTTTGAGAGCAGTCGGAGAGTTTAGGGGGCAAGCCCCTGAAAATTTTATTGAGCCACGCTATTTTCTTTGGCTATAATCCCCACCAACGCCCTTTATTTAGCTTAACATTTTGTATCTCATGTCATTAAATTTTATATTCATTGACCTTCCTTTGACAGCCAAGAGTTTCTCTTCAGATTTCATATTTGGTTTGTGCTGGCGCGCACTTATTTGCGCACTTAGGTGGATCTCTTGTCCTTGTGCCGCACCCGCACCCACGAAATTTTTGCTTGCTCTGGTGCACCCGAGATCTCGTTGAAAAGGTGCACACTCTGCAGTCCGGGCGCCAGCGTGAGGGGGTTTTTTCTCTCTCTTTTTATTTATAGTTAGTACATACAAATTCTAGCTACTTTCATCGCTAATTAAGACTAACTTTTACAAAATACAATATAGTTTTATTACAGCAAAAATACAGCATATAACAAAAATGTTAACTAATATTAAAGGATTAAAATAAATGAGTAGTCATACGCTTAGCTGATATAACCAACGTTTTGAATGTATTGTCTGCATAGTCTGCAGGAGCAGATAAATGATGCAAATTGTTTTATTTTTGCTTTGAACATTTCCACGTTGTTTGAGTTTCTAATTTCGGGTGGAAGATTGTTCCATAGTTGGCTACATCTATAAGAGATAGTATCTACACCATATAATACTGTATTTGGCTTCTGCTGGTTGAAAGGTATTTGTCTTAAGTTATAAGTGAGGGCATTTGATATTTGAAATCCGAGGGCTTGCCCCCGAAAATCCTGCTGCGCCACGCCCTTTGCTTTCCCAGTAATGCCCTTTTTAGTATTACCAAGAGATTACTTTGTATTTCACATAGCAGACAACATAGTTTGTTTTTAAAACACTTCTGAGCAATGATTCCAAAAAGAATCTTCATAATTTTTTGGAAACAACAATTACTATTCTCTTTTTAATAGATTTTTGGTAAAAATTCTGAAAAAAGAGAATACACTTCATAGTGGCTGCACCCATAGATAAGTGTTTAATTTTCATCTTTCGGATTTCTTTCTGAGTGTGTTTCCAAGCACCATTAAATTAATTTCGTAAAACGCTATGGTTTAGGAGATCCAAAGATGCAATTTAGACGAAAATCTAGACCTCTGGTTTGTCTGGAAGCAAATTTGAACTTTCAGAATTAATATCTTGACTCTCGATGCACAAATAATATCAAACTAGGTATCAACTTTTTAGTTGACTACCGAGAAATATTTTTAAAATTGTTTCTAATACATTTGAGTTAAACTCGGAGAGTGAGCCTTGATCAAAAGCTACCTTTTTTTGGGACACACGGTATACAATTTTAACAGTACAAAAAAATTAAATATATTGTCAGAAGAGTAATATGATTTGTATGCTTTATAATTTAGTTCTTATGTCTTGGTTCCTTTGCTTTCATGACTCAATTTGGGGGTGATCATTGATTGAAAGGTGGCTGTAAGCCATTTTTATCCATGGCAAATGTTTTTAATAGAAGAAATCGAAGAAACTGATTTGTAGATGGACTCTTGGGGACTTTGATTCTTCATAGTGACGTCATGCTTCTTCCTCTTGGATATGAATCTTCATTGTTTTTAATAGATTGACTTAACTTATCCAGCTGACTGTCAAAATCCAGTGCCATGTGTTCATCAACTGATGATTTTTTCAAAACAGGAATTTCTTCTTCGATATCAGCCTCTTTATTCACTTCATTGTCTTTCTTTTTGCTTTCCATTTTACTGCTCACTTTGAAGACTATAAACAGCAACAACAACATGGGTACGTTTCCATAACCATAATATCTAAAAGTACGATCCGTTCCCAAACTATGAGAAAGTACACCCCCGAGAATGGCACCAGCTGCTCTGCCTAGTCCATAATAGAAGCCCTGGAGTATCCCTTGAACAGCTGCGCGATAACCGGGGGGTGCTGCTCGTCCGAGATAGCTTGTCAAGGCTGCCCAAACTCCCGCGTGAGCAAATCCTTGTAGAAGATCGAGGGGAAGTATAAACCAAGGGTTTACTAAATATGATATAGAAATAAATCGGATGACATTAGCCAGTAGACCAACGCAAATTATCTCAACGTGGCCAATGTAATGAATTATTGTCTCTGTGAAGAAATAAGTGACTGTCTCTGCAAGGTGATCCAGAGCAGAGGACAAACCAAACAAAGTTGGCGGAGCACCAAGGTCTTCCAAATGCCAAAATAAGAACACTCTTGCCAGACCCATTCCGAGCCCAGCATAGAATGCAATAAATATCACAATAATAGTTTTAAATTTCAAGAATATTCGTATGACGTCTTTAGGGGAACTTTTAGTTAAGTTTTCTTCTTCTGTTTTGAATGAAAAACGAGTCGATATTGCAAATGCAATGACCATATAGCCGAGGAAGAAATAAAACGAATAAGTATAGTCTTTGCTGATAGTCACTCCACAAATAACATAACTTGGCATACGGTCAATCACCAATCCTACAATCAACATTGCGGAACCCCAACCAATACTGCCAAACATTCGCTGACGCCCATATTTTTCTTTTTCTTCTCCCAAATAATTCAGAGTGGCAGTATCTGCCAGAGTGGTGGCAGGGCAAGCGAAAAATTCTCCAACGACAGTCAGAAACAAAAAAAGCCAGAATACGTTATGAATACTGTCTTCGCTGAAAACGACGACCCCTTTCCTATGCGGGATAATGCGTGGTTCTTCTGGGTTGTTCGATTTCAGCAACTGTTGTACTTCTGAAGTTTCTTGTGTGACCAATTCAGTCAGGTTTTTTGACAACATAAGATATCTATGACACGTGTTATCCGCTGGTTTGATGAACGCAAAGGGGAAAACAAAACCCATCCAACATAACAAATTGAAAAGCAGCATAATTTTTCGCATATTCAACTTATCTGCCAACGATCCCATACTCGGAGCACTTATAAACTCTATAAGAGGTCGACATCCGACCAACAGGCCACTTTGGGTTGGGCTCATTCCAATTTGCTTGAAATAAACACCTAGTAACGGAAAAAAGGATCCATAAGCAGACCAGAAGAATAGATAAAACAGCTTTGATACCAATAATTTTCGATTGACTCGTGGCTTTACTCCACAGCAACAATCTTTAGTGATAGATGAACAGTTTTCTCGATGTGCTAAATCTTCATCTTCCGGATCCATCATTCTGGTTGGAACTTTATTGCAGAAAGTTTTAGTTTTTGTTCATGTGAGTATATTGAAGTTGATTTTCATATCCAAATGAAACCTATTTTTCATTCACATAATACGGAAAATCCCACGAACCTTGCACTGATTATTAAGCACTATGTTCAACGAAACCCGTTCCGCCGGTGAGCACTACGTGTCTTTGTGCATGGCACCTAAATTAACTAATTGAAGGGCGCTTCCGTGCTCACCGATCTTTAACTGGTGTTTCAGATTGTTATTGAGCAAACCAAAAGTTACTCATTGAGATAAGGCACTGGGCTGTGTGTTATTGGTGCAAAAACTAATCAAATTCAAAATCCTTTTCAACTACAATGAAAGTATTTTTCGGGCTTAACGGTTCAAAAAACAGGCCAAAAAACTTTTTAATAGGTTAGCTGTAGTAACTCATTGCTCTACTCAGTGGCGAACTGGCCGGAGGGGCACTCCCCCCTTTGGCAGTTTGAGAGGGAGGCCGAAGGCGCCATATTCTCTAAAATCATTGTATTGTAGAAACCCTAAACGCAAACACAAGAGGCGCCATTTAGAAAATTTTGCGTGTCGGGGGGGGGGGGGGGGGGGGGGGGGGGGGGGG